>QAXN01000213.1:0-51922 GCA_004335795.1 Chlamydomonas sp. 3222 | reverse complement strand
GGTTCTGGTGGTGCCTTGTGCTTGGTTGGGAGGGTGGGTTGGGGGTTGGGGGCTATTGTCGTTGCGTTGCCCTTTCCCCTTCACTTCTCTTTTTCTTTTTTCTTTGGACTTCCCAGTCTTCCCTTGCCCTTGGTGTCTTTGGACTTGTTTTCTTCCCCCTGTTCTGTGGTGTTTGGTTTCAGGTCCTCTCCTTCTCTAGGTGTTCCCTTTTTGCAGTCCGGGGTGCGCTGGGTTTGGACGTTGGTGGTGTTGGTGCTTGCCTGTGCTGGTCGGGCTTTGAGGTCCCGCTGGCCTGTCCTCTCCCGTCTCTTTCCCTGTAAACCTTTCCACAGAAAAAAAAAGTAGTCGTCCCTCCCCCGTGCCAAAACCCGTGCACTGTACACGTGAATTGGGGCTGGTCCCGGCCATTGGGGACCCAGTGACCGTGGGTTTTCGGCATCCCTCTCTCTCAAGGCTGGCGCCTCTAGTATTCGGCGCCCCAAACAGGCCACGCGCAGCCATGCAGTTCCGCTTGGCTGCCACTACCCCATCCCTGGCTATGCGCTTTCAGTACTGAACAGCAGTATCGTACGGCGAATGCGAATCCAATAAGCTGCAATATGTTCGTGTGTGGTCGCGTACACACGGTTTGGTTCTCCTTGACAACAGTGCTTGTGGTTTGCAGTTGTAAATGAAAGGGCAGGGACGGGATGGAGGGGGGCGGAAATTGTGCAGGGCAATGTTCTGGGCGTCCTACGTAGAATGTGGGTGGATCTTGAGTGCGTCACGGCGACGGTACTGCTCACCACAAACCCTGGGCTACAACATTGGCTGTAAACGTTACAGGTTTGCTCGGGTGACGCCGACCCTTGGTGTCACACGCAGGCACAACAAACGAACGGAACTCCACCCCAACAGTTGTACATCGTCGACGTCGCGTTATTGCGACTCGGTGCAGTGTCAAGTTCGCAACAGCCTAAGTGCAGCTGCGGCCCTCAGTCCGCTCAGTCTAGCCACCCAGCAGCAGCACTACATCCGTGTCGCCGGACGACCACATACAAACCACAGCAACAAGCCACCAACAGCGGTCAAGCAGCAACAGCAGGTCAAATAGGGCGGACCTTGGGCAGCTTACCCACTCCTGATAATTGCTTCGCTGGGTCTCGGGGCCACGGTACCGACACGCAAACGGACTCTGTCAAACAGCACTTACACCAGCGGGACTCACACAAAACACGCTCCTTGGTGTAAGGAAGCGGCCGGGGCTGTGGCTACGCCTGAACCTTGAGCGCCTTAGCGGCCAATTGACAGGCCAACCAAATGGGTCTAGGGGCACTCGGGAAAAGGTGCACATCCGGCTCGCCTGAATGACCACAAAACAGAAAGGGCGTGCAGCCGGAGCAAGGCAAGGTAGCTGCATGGCGCACGGGCGCATACTCGGCGCTCCGTTGGCGTCGCAGCTGCAACGCTGTTGCGTTGGTGCAAGCACGGGCCTGCTGCCTGCAGTCCAGCGTCGACACTCAATACCAAATGACCATATTCCTGTCATGAAATAAGTGTAAGCGCGCCCCCCCAGCGCAACCATCATGCATGTGCAGTACACGAGCACGGCAGGCGAGCCCCGCCACCACTTCACACACCCACGCACAAGAAACGGAACGTATAGCCACGTTCGTACTCGGTCTCCGCCCTTCAGCACCTGCCGCTCTGTCCTGTGCTGCTCTCATTGCATGCGTGTAGCCTCTTCGCACACCACACCAACTCTCGTCGCGCTCTGTGCGTGGTGTCCTCAGGGTCAGTTTTGTCTCCGTCAAGGTTCCATGCCATCGCTAGCGCTCGCTCACGCGCTCCTCCCCGCTCTCCCCTCTCCAGTTAGGTAGTAGAGTGCACACAGCTCCTCGGGTGCATGCCGCTCAAGGCTCACAGCCCCTCATACATCCCTCCTCTCGATGCAGCGCCGGCACCAGCGCCAGCAAAATGCATGTCAAGCCTGAAGCATGCCCCCCGTTCCTTCCCACACAGACCCTCAAGGTGCACATGTCGATAGCCCCCGACAGCCCGCTTAGGATACCCTCGCATGAATAGGCCGTATGGTCACCAAAGTCGTTGCATAAGCCCATGCCGCAGTGGCGTCGCATCACATGCGCTCACCCCGCCCCGCCCTAGCACCCCGCGGCGGCCAGCACCCCCAGGCTCACGCCCCCGAAGGACGTGGCGGAGGCCAGCAGCGGCGGCAGCCCCAGCGCCTGCCCCGCGGCCGCCGGCTGCCAGCACACGGCGCTCACGAAGCTCCCGCCGCCCCCGCCCCCGGTGCTGCTGCGCCGCCGCATGCAGCTGCTGCCACTGCCGCTGCTCACACGCCCTAAAGCGCCGTCCGGCCCGCCCCACACCGCCACCGGCGGCTGCGGCACCCCCAGCACGCCGGCGCCCGCGTCACTCCCCGACGCCGTCCGCAGCCCCAGGCTTACCCCCAGTCCACCCCCCACCCCCGCGCCCAGGCCCAGCAGGTCCAGCGTGGCCAGGGGCGAGGACCACGAGGTGTGGTAGGCGAAGGTGCGGCTGCACTCGGAGCCGCACGCGATCAGGCCGTCCGAGGGACGCACGCTGAGCCCCACAAAGTTCTTATCGTTGCGGTGGCCGCGGAACACGCGGCACGGCTGGTGCTGCGGCACGGCCCACGGGGAGGGGGAGGAGGACGGCACCGCGGCCCCCTCGGCTCCGCCTGTCCCTACGCCCAGCGCCGCGTCCAGGTCCCACAGCGCGATGGAGGCGTCCGTAGCGGCCGTCACCAACCGCCGCCCGCCCAGGAAGCGGCAGTAGCTCGCAGGGCGGCTGTGCCCCCGCAGCACCGCCAGAGGCCCGCCCGCCAGCTGCCGTACGTCGTACAGATACGCGGCGCGGTCTGAGCAGGCCATGGCCAGTAGGTGCGGGCAGGAGGCGTCCGGGGAGAAGTCCACGCAGGTGACGCTCGCGGCGGGGTTGGGCCGCACCACGCCCACGCAGCTTGACAAGCCGGGGCCGGCCCACAGCCGTGCCGCGCGGTCGTCCGCGGCGGAGGCGGCCAGGTGCGGCGTGTGCGGTGAGTGCGTGACGCTCCAGATCTTGCGCCCCGAGTGCGCGTCCACGTCTGCCAGCTGGTGGCCGGACGCCAGGTGCAGCTGCAGCAGCACGCCGTCGTAGTCACCCACTGTCACCACGCCGTCCTGCGGAGGTGTGGGGCCAGCAGGGGGCTGAAGGAGGGTGCCGAAGCGGCGCTTGCGGGATGACAAATGCTCGTGCAGGGTGGCGGACTGCGTGTGAAGAGAAGCCAGGCCATGCAATGTCCCTCGGATTGAGACACCACTTCCCCAGCACTTGGCCGGGATAAGGCACGCCCTTGCTGGGCAATGCCACGCGGGTTCCCCACGGTGCGCCCCTTTCGCTCAGTGCCTTCCCAAAGGCCGTCCCCTGCAATCGCCCGCGCACCTGGTAGGGCGACCAGGCGATGCTGCTGACCTTGGACGGCATGCGGTGCACGCAAGCCAGCAGCCCGGAGGTGGAGGGGGACCGGGGCGGCGAGCCGCCCGGCAGGCACCGCTGCACTCCGGGCGGTAGCAACCGGCGCCGCGACCCCCTTCCACTCCCCCTCCCCCGAGCCCCGTCCTCTTCATCATCATCGTCGTCGTCGTCATCGTCATCTTCGTCGTCGTCCGGCTGCGCGACCTCGTCCCCCGGGTCGTCGTCCTCCGCCTCCCCTGACGCCGAGGACCACTCCTCCACCCCCATCAGCCCCGACAGGTTGTACAGCCGGATCTGGGGTGCGCGGGTAGCACCGTAGGTCAGAAAGGCCCATGAGCACTCAGTTGGAGCAAGTGCGCGGATGCCGGTTACACATTGGCCCAAAAGCAGCTTGGACAGGCATTAGGCGGATGCACAGAACGGCCGCTAGCAGGCGCAATGCCCAGGGCCCAGGCAACCACACAGCCCATCTTCTCACCTGTTTGTCCACCCCCCCCGCCGCCAGTAGCATCCCGCAGGGCGAAAACTCCAGCGCGCACACGATCTCCGACTGGTGCCCCACCACCCGCCCCGGCCGGGACGAGCCGCCGCCCGGCCCCGGCCCCGGCAGCCGCACCACCTCAGACAGAAGCGCCGGTGCTGGGTCCGTTCGCCCCACCCACTCCTGCCTGAACGACCACCCCGGGGGCAGCTGCAGTCCCCCGGAGGACGGACGTAGCAGCCCACCGGTGCCGGCACTGTCCGCGTGCCGCCCTGGCGCGCGGAGTGGAAGCTCCACGGGGATGGGGGGCTGCTGCCACGCCCTTGGCTCTGTAGGCTGTGGGGCGTGGCTGTAGCCAGCAAAGGCCGAGACCGTGATAGGCTGTGGGGTCGCGCCGTTGCCCTTCACGTCGTCGTGGCCTGGCTGCTGGTGCTGCGGTTGGAGAGCGTGCTGCGGTTCGCCAGACGGCCTTGCAGGCGGTAGTTCGATGGGATAAAGGATTGAGTTGCTATGTTCTGCAGCTTCTTGCGGCGCATTGCGGCCATGGGCCTCGTCCCGTGCTAGCGGACGGTCGCTGGCGTGGCCACACGATGGCCGTTCCGGCACCGTGACGTTACCAGCGGTTGGTTGCAGCCCGCAAGGGGAGCACGACTGCAGCACGCAAGGAGGAGCTATGCTTCCTCGTTGCCGTTTGGCAGTGCGGCCATGACCGCCGATCGTGCCCGAGGTCGCGAGTAGTGCTGCTGCAGCGTCTACGGGTGTCGGAATTGCGCTCAACGCTGCCGCTGACAAGCTGTTCTGCCGTTTCCTCAGCAGCGTCGTAAGCTTGCCAGCATAGGCGTGCAGATGGAAAGGACTGTTTGACCGGTACTGACAAAACAGGCAGTCCGAGGAGTCGCAGCCGCTTGTCGACGCCTCCAGGCCCCGTCGCTCGCCCGGGAACACGTGGCCTTCAAGCAATTCCTGAAGCATGCCATATATAACACAAAATACTGAAAAATTGACCCAGAGTTGATCAAGTGGGGTGCAAGGACATACTACCGAGTTAATAGCGCCACGTCGCGGGCTGTGGAGGGAGAGACTTCTGGCGCTGTGCGTCTGTACCCCTTGCTCACGTCGAGCCACGGGGCTTGTCATGATACACTCGTCTTACCCTTGAAAGTTGAGATATCGCGGTGCAGACTCCATCTGGTCCTCCTGCTGCACAGGGCAGCATGGTCCCCACCCACCCAAAGCCCTGCTGCCTTGCTTACAGCTAGGCTGGGGTTTGCGCATACACTTTTATTTTGTAAAGTTGGTTTGAAGGGGACCAGTGGCTTGGTAGCGCTAATGACTCGGCCGTGAGGGTGTGGCTATCGCCTTCCCTTGTGAAGAACCGGGACGGCGGGAGGCGGGTTGAAGGATAGCCTGGAACAAGTTGCAGAGTAGCGTACAATGAATGAGCTTGGCAAGCGGACAAGGTCTGTGGTTTGCGCCTGTAGGGATGCCTCCGAAACCGTGGTGCATAACGTCGTTCAATTTTTAGACACGGCATGCCCGGCCCATTTGTGGTGCAATCGTGTATAATACTATTTATTCTGTATTATATGCCTGAGCCCGATTACCGACAAGCTCGGTTTGTCTGAATTCTGCTCTGGTTACGCTCGGCGCACCTGTGTTTGTGTCAAGTCATTCAACATATAAAAGGATTTTGACAAATCTTGACATGGATACTGACGAGATGCTGGCGCGGATGTTACAGGTGCGCTAACCGGGTCCCTGGGTTCAGGCCAGCGTTTGTGTTACTCCAATGCCGTTGGAGACATCCTGAGGAGCATTGTAATGTACCTGGACACATTTGTCCTGACCGACCTCCCCACTGCCTTCCGGGCATCGTTCCGCAACATCCTGTGCCCTTGCGCATCCAGGAAGAGGAGGAGCAGCAACTGCGGGCTGTACAGCAAGCTGTTGTGGGAATGGATGTAGGGGGGTCTCATGGCGGCCCCACCGCGGCCACGGAGTTTGAGACACGGCTGCGTACCTCCCTTGAGACAGCCTTGAGGGTAAGACGACCTGAGGAGTGTCACACAGTCGGGTCGCTTCGCTGGGAATTTGATAAGTGGCATAGCGCCATGAGCGGGTTATATCCGTAAGGCGATATCCGGCTGCGACTGCTGCTTCACGTCTGGCAGGGCATGCGCAGCCCTGTGAACGACACAGCTGGTAGATCTCAAGCACTCAAGGCGTGAACTCTAGCAGCTAGCAAACCCCGTCGTCAGCGTCATTTTGCGACACATGCATTCCTGTCTTGGCTCATGGACCAGCTTGGACTGTCTTTGTCACAAGCGCCACAGCGGCCACAGCCCTGGAACGCACCGAAATGCCCACTGTACACCAGCAGGGTGCCATGCAAGCCCTACCTTTCAAACCCATCCTGCCTGCCTCCTTTTGACTCTTGATCTGCAATCCTCCTCCTTCCTCCACCCCTGCCACCTCCGCAGTGCGAGGACCCCGCCTTGCAGGCCAAGGCTCGGGCCCTCATGCCGCTGGGGGAGCTGCAGGGGGCGGCGGACCGCGCGGCTGCGCTGGCGGCGGCCCTGGGACCGGACGCCGTGGCGGCGCTGGGGGCGGGGGCCTCTGGGGGCGCGGGGGGCCCCGACCGCGAGGAGCTGCTGGCCCGCGGGCTGCTGGCGTGGTTCAAGACCTCCTTCTTCACTTGGGTGCGTGCGGGGCGGGGGCGCCAGGCCCGGTGTGCTGCAGGGGCGGGCGTCTGGGTGGCCAGGCACGTTAGCCGGCGATCTAGCGGACACAAGCCCCTGGAGGTGCTACATCAGGAACGTAACATCAATACACATTGGAAGCGTGTCCTGAGCTGCTTACAGCGCGCCGCAAGCCGGATTGTTGGTCCACATCCCTGCGTGCTGGGTCTAGCTAGCCCTGCCCACCGGCCTACACCGCCTCCCATTTCACTCTCCTGCTGTCGCCTTGCTCCCGCCCCTGCTGCCACGTGCCAGGTCGACACGCTGCCGTGCGACACGTGCGGCAGCCGCGCCACGCGCTTGGAGCGCATGGCGCGGCCCTCGCCGCAGGACGTGGCTGGCGGCGCGGGCCGCGTGGAGGTGCACGCCTGCTCCGACTGCGGGGCCGCCACGCGCTTCCCGCGCTACAACGACCCCGGCCGCCTGCTGGAGCCGGGCTGCCGCCGCGGGCGCTGCGGCGAGTGGGCCAACGCCTTCCTGCTGTGCTGCAGGGCGGCGGGTGCGTGCGGGCGGGGAGCAATGGGCCTCAGGGCGGCTGGGGCGCGACGGGAATGCCGGTGGGGAGATGGAGCAGCATGTCCCACACTGCATGAGGACGGCGAGCTGGTGGGGATGGGAACGCATGGGGTGTGTGCGGATGTGTGTGTGTGTGTGGGGGGGGGGTAACCGCAAAGCGGCAAAGGGGAATCGGACAAAGTCGGCCTGCATAGAGCGAGGTTAGCGGCGGCAACGGAAAGCGGGAAACAACTTAATACTTACCACCTGATACGTACTGGCTGGGTTCACGGCTGAGGCTGCGGCTGAGCGCGGCGTGGTGCTGGGAAACGCGCCGCTGACAACCCGGTACACTCGCTGAAAGCTGGCTGGAGCTGACTGGCTGACTGAATGCACCCTCATGCCTGTGTGTGTGTGGGGGGGGGGGGAGGTTCTGGATGCGTTGGGGCGGCTGTGGGCGGGCAAGGTTGCGCGGGTGTGGGTAAGGACGGGGCGGCGAGGAGCCAGGGGCCTGCGCAGAGGCGCCTCATGGCTGGCCTGCACGGTAGGATGGAGGCCCCCAGCATGTGTGGTGCTGCAGGGGTGCTGGGCTTGGTGGTTTACGGCAAGGTTGGCGGGCACCCGTACGTGCACAGACGTGCTGGTGGCGCGTTGGCGTAGCCTGCACGTTGGGACGCAAACGTGTCGCCTGTGCTGATGGCCCTGACCCCTGGCCGTGCCGCTGAGCCCGCTGCTGCGTACCGCCCCTGGCCCCCGGCTGCTGCCCCGTGCCATGCCAGGCCTGACGGCCCGCTCCGTGGTGGACTGGACCGACCACGTGTGGACCGAGTACTACTCGCACAGGCAGCGGAGGTGCGCCTGGCTCAAATGCACGTGGGCAAGCAGAGGCGTGTGACACCGACGCAATGAGAGGGGCGTTTACGCGTGACGAGAGGGGAAAAGCGAGAGTGGCGATGTGGTGCAGGGACTTGTGAGCTTCCGTAGCTGCACGTTTTGACCTGCTGCCTAGCGACCCCACGTCCGCCATATCTCCGAAAGGGTGCACGTGTACAGGTTGCACCCTGACGTCGTTGGCCATGTCCCTGTCCATGTCCCTGTCCGCGGCGTGAACCCACCTGCCTCCGTGACTGCCAGCTCCCTACCCCGAGCGCGCGCCCACCCCACCCGCATGGCCCCTTCCCAGGTGGATCCACTTGGACTCGTGCGAGGCCAGCTACGACCAGCCGCTGCTGTACGAGGCGGGCTGGGGCAAGCAGGTGTCTTACGTGGTGGCGGCGGGCAAGTGGGGCCTGGTGGACGTCACGCAGCGGTACACGGCGCAGTGAGTGGAGGGGGCGGTGGCGGTGGGGGTGGGGGTGGCCGCAGAGAGGCCAATGTACGGAAAGCCACGAGCGAGGCTAGTTGTCCAGTATGCGCTGACCGCTGTCTTCTAGGTAGGAAAAGAGAAGTATTGTTACTGAGGGGAAGACCGATATGATTGCTTGTGAGCAGTGCAAACCGGCCGTGAGCGACGGGGGCCGTGTAGGGCCATGTTTGGCCGGATAGCCCCGAAGGCTGAGACCTCGTTAGCGATTACTGTGCAGCCAGACTGCTGCATTTATGCTTTATGGAACCGAAGCGTTGGCCCTTCGGCTGGTGCCAGCCCCACCCGTGCCTGCAATGGCATGCCTACGCGTCCCTGCCCGGGACCTTAAGCTCCTGCGGTGCCCTAACCCGCTCCCCCCTCCCTAGGTGGTCCCGCGTGGCCCCCCGGCGGCGGCTGGTGCCCGAGCGGTGGCTGGCTGAGCGGCTGGGCGCCATGACGGCGGCCCGGCGGGGGGGCTGGGACGGGCCGGTGGCGCTGGCGTGGCTGGCCAGGGACTTCGAGGAGCGGGTGGTGAGCGGGGAGCGGGCGGAGGGGAAGGGGCGGGCGTCGGGGCAGGGGGGCCAGAGAGGTAGGGGTGGCCAGGGGCTCAGCGGGCGTTGGGCGTGGTAAAGGGGGGCAGCGGTGGGGAGGGCAGCAGGAACGGGAGGGCGGTGGGCGGGGAAGGGGGCCATAGGGGCCTGGGGCCAGGCGCCGTATGAACGCGGGCGGACAAGGACCGAGAGCAGAAGGCAAGGATGTCTGGCCTACGTCATGGTGTCTGCTCTGCTGACTGAGCTTGCCCCCGTATGGCTACTGGCAAGCTTCCCTGGTGCCGTGCTCATGCTGCAAATGCTTCCCCTCTTGTGCAGGAGCTGTCCCGCATGCGGCGCGGGCTGCCCACCGCCGGCCGCCCGGGGCCCGCCGCTGCCGGGGTGCTGCCGGGGCGCACCACAGGGTCATTGCAGTGGAGGCAACAGCGCGGGGAAACAGGTGCGAACCGGCGCCTGCGTAAGCAAGGAAACAATGATTGCACACAGCTGATACAAGGTTATGCTCCCACCAGCGCTCAGCTGTAGGGTGAGGTTTTGCGGGTGGGTTCCGTGGGTGCCCGGGGTGGCAGCTTTTGCCGGCCGCACGTGCTGCGTCTTCTGCGCAATGGGTAGCTTGGCGGCGCCTGGGTCTTCAGCGTGTGCAGCGGCTCTGCCTGGGTCGCTGCCTGGGTCGGCTGCCGCCGCGGTCGAGGTTGCTGCTGCTGCGATTGAATCTCGGTACGCGCAACACGCGAGGAAACGCAGTGTCAAGCGTCAGGGAATCGCGGAAACGCTGATGCCTGCTCTCGAGGAGTTGTGGGTGTTTGTGCTGGTGCTGTGCAGTCACTGGTTTCACTGTGCAGGTCACCGACGAAAAGCGCCCCTCCTTTACTGGCTGGATACTGCGTTCCGCGATGGTGCCGCAGGCAGCCAGTCGTCCGGGTCCGCCGCCCCACCTCCCCCGCCCGCCACGCCGTACGTGTGGGCGCGCGACCCCGCCACACCCCGCCCACCCCTGCTGCTGCGCCTAGAGGCTCTGGAGGCGGCGGCGGGGCAGCTGGCGGGCGGGGCGTGCCGCGCGGCCGGCGACAACGGGCCCTCGGAGGCGGTGGCGGCGCTGTTCGACGGCCGCCCAGACACCAAGTGGCTCGACTTCGGCGGCGGTGGGCCGGGGGGCAAGTCCTGGGTGGAGTACCGTCTGCCGCAGGACATGCCGGTGGGTGGGGCACAGGCGGGGTGGGGTGGGGTGGTACGAATGCATTGCGGGGTCACAGTAGCATGTTACGAAACAAGTACTAGTTACAAGCAAGCGACAGGTTGCTATTCTAGTGACTAGGGACAGGCATCGAGGCAGGCTGCGGCTGAGTGCCGAGGTGTGAGGACTTAACTGAAGCTGAAGTTGAATATACCAGCTGTGTCGGGTGGCCCATCGGCCCACGCGGGACAGACGGTTGCGTGCACACTCGAGTGAAATGCGATGCATACCTGCATCGAGGAGAAGGCGGGGGGAGGGATGTGTGTGGTGGGAGGGCAGGGCTTGCGTGCGCGTGCGTGCGTGACGCTATTGTTGCAGTGGAAAGTAGCCGAGTTGATGTCCTCCAATGGTGCCGCCTGTCATTCCTCCATACTGCACAGACGTCCTTGCCCTGCGCTTCTCACCCGCACACTGAGTCACGAACTAACGCGTGCTCGCACTTGCTGTCCTGAATGCGTTTGTCCCCTCCTTCCCCAGCCCCCACACTGCTGCGATATCCACAACGCCTCCTGGCCCCCAGGCCCCCCGCCTGCTGTCCTACGAGCTGCAGTCTGCCAACGACTGCCCCGAGCGGGACCCCGCCGCCTGGCGCCTGGAGGCGGTGCGGCAGGAGGACTACGAGGCGGGTGGGTGGGGGTGTGAGGCACGGCATGGGAGGTGGGCGGGGAGCAGCAACGCCTCCCTGCCTGCGGCGAGCAAGGCCAGGAGGAGAGTACTGTTAAGCAAGACACACGGTACCTACCCTGTGAAGCGTACCGGAAGGGCTGGCCGGATGGGAATGCGGGCAGGGGGGTGATGGAGGACAGGGCTCCAGCACAGCTGCACTGCTTTCTCTCACAGCTTGCCTCGACACACACCTTCCTCAAAGCTTTCGTCGACACTCACCTTGTATTTTGAAGGCGCCTTGATCTTGCGCCTCCTCGAACGCGAACACACGTCCCTGGTACCGTGCCGTGCTGCCGCCGCCTCCAGGCCACACCGACCTGTGGACCACCCTGGACGAGCGCTCCGGCGTGCGGTTCCCCGGCCGCCACGTGGCGCTGGCCTTCACGCTGCCGCCCGCCAGCCGCCGCCTGGCTGTACGGCGGCTGCGTCTGGCGGTGGGCGGCACCCGGGACCCGCGGGCGGCCAACAGCGTGCAGCTGGGCGCGTGGAGGATGTACGTGGAAGGCCGCGCAGGTGCCGGGACGGGAGGAGAGGGGCAGGTGAGGGGATGGAAAGGAGCTAGAAACACTGCAGGTGCGAGTGGAGCTGGAACTTGATGCGGAAGTGTGCTGGTAGGCCCTGTATGACAAGCTCGTCTGGCCAGCTGGTGTGATAAAGCTGCATTCGTCAGTCTCGGAGTTCACTGGGGCCCACGCAAGCACGCTCCGTGGCCATGGCTGAACGCGCCCTGTTCGGTGGTGTCCGCATTCCGCTGCCTCCCGCGGCCCTGCCACACGCCTGGTGTGCTCGCCTCCACCCACAGGCACCGGGGGCTGCGGCACACACCACCCCCTTGGACGCGCTGAGCGCTGCCATGGCCGCCCAGGAGCAGCCGGCTGCGGGGCAGTCGCAGGGGCAGGCGCAGGTGCAGGGGCAGGCGTCCGCCGGCGCTGGCGAGACCCCAGCTGTGCCGCCAACGAGGCAGGCCGGCACCGGGTCCGAGTCCGAGTCCGGGCGTGTTGACGGCGAGGGCGTGTTGCTGCTGGGTCGGCTGCTGGGCAACGTTGCGCGGGAGCCGGGGGAGCAGCGCTACCGCACGGTGAGGGGGCGGGTGGATGGGGACAGGAGGGCAGGAGGGGAAGCCAAGCGGGTACTGGTAATAGTACCAAGCGCAAACGGGCATGAAGGCATTCTGCCGAAACAGAGGCAGCCCTGCTGTGCCACCGGTAGTACGCCATCGTTATTGCGGCGACAAAGATCGGCGTGTCACACATTTGTCGTACACATGCCCGCTGCCTGTCGCTTCCAGGCATGTGGCCTTACACACGGGCGCGCCTTGGACACAGCCCACGCAAGCAGCTTGCCGGGGTCGGCTTCCCCACCTTGTCCCCCGCCTCCTGTTACCCGCTCCTAACCCTCCTGACTGTGCAGGTACAAGTTCACTGAGCGTTTCCGTAACAGTAGTACCACCACTGCCCTGTCGTCGCCTCGAGTATACACCCATCCACCCCCCATGCAGGTGCGCGCCTCCCGGGTACAGGCCGTGCTGCGCGACCCACTGCTGGCGGCGGCGCTGTGCGGCGCGGCGCGCTTCCGACCCACCCTGGAGCAAGGGGCGGGGGTGGGGGCCGGGACAGTGGCAGGGGACGAGGGGCTGGTTCTGACGCTGGCAGCGGATGCCGACGGTGCGGAACTGCAGGCGGTGAGGGAGGTGCTGCAGGTGCTGGCCGGGAAGGGCCAGGGGCAGGGGTGACCCAGGACCAGGCCGCCCAGGGCAGATGAATGGTGGGGTGGTTGTTGGGCCCAAGATCTGAACCTGTGGATGCTGTGTAGGCCCGTGTGCACGCATGTGGATGTGGTTTGACCCTGCATGCGTACTTGGATTGAAATGGCGGACTGATGATTTATCGCGGTTGGGGGCTCCCTTGCGCCGGTACTCATGATAGGCGCTTGCTTGTGGGCGGAGGGAGCGAACCCGCGTCTGGGAGACGTGCTACTTTCCAAGGCACACCACGTTAGCACGATGTTGGCGCAAAGGAAGGCTCGGGTGGTTGACAGTTGCTAGTGCCGATAGCTGTGCCTACCGCAAGCAATTTAATTTGACGCTTTGAGCATGCATTACGCTGTGTTTTTTGTGATCGCTGGCCTTTCTCATCTTCGCTGGCGGTTTCGCAGTCTGTGGCTTCAGTGTCGTGATAGTTGGATTGCATCCTCCCAAATTTAAGAGCGGGACTAAACTCCAATAAGAGCATTCGTGTACACCTTGCACTGCCGCAAATTATTTCCTGCACGTGATTGACCCCTGGACGCAAAGCTCAGCTGTGCGACGCACCTAACCTCCTACAGGTGGCGTCAGGGACCCCGCTCAGCGCGGCTTTCCCCTTGAATCATATCGAAATATTTCATTCCGTGCTGAGCGGCATCAGCGCTCGCGCTGTGAAGGACCGGCCCCTGGACTACCTCAACGCGCGCTATGTCCACACAACTCCAGCTGGGGCCGCGAGGCCCCGCATCCGTCGCGTTTTCAAGCCATTCTGCTAAGTGTCAAAACATCACGCCGCTTTGGGTGGCGTCTCGCGGTCGCACATGCCCCGGCCTGCGGGCGTCCGTGGTCCCGGGAGCGGGGTCGGTCGCTCCGGGGCCCTCCAGCGGCGGCGTGCCAAGCAGTGTGGCCTCGCCCAGCAAGCCCCACCACACTCCTTCAGTGGCTTGCCACGCTGTAACGGTGCTCGAGCGGGAGGCCGCGGTGGCCGCGACGGCTGTTGCGCCGGTCGCGACGCCCATCGGGCCTGCGGTGCCTGCGGCCTCCTCGCCTCCAGCCTCGGAGCAGCAGCATGTGCCACCAACTACTCTGGATGTGGCAGTCATCGGAGCGGATGTCGCGGGACTGGCCGCGGCGCTAGCAGCGTCTAGGGCTTACCCCAGCGCTCGCGTTACTGTGAGTGCCGTGGACTGCGGGGGGCCACTCATGTTGGACTGCTGGACAGCTACGTGTGCGGGCGTCAATACGGCTGGTAGTTCTGCGTAGGTACATAATCTGTACGAACAGGCGCACGTGTGACAGGACAGCTCGACACAGCACTGGTCAGCACTGGGCCTATTTCTCCAGCTTGGACGACTCATCACTTCGAGAATCTTGAATTGCTTGCCCTACGTTTTGACCGTTGCTTGCCCTTACGCTTACCTTGCCGTGCCGTACCTCCACGTACAATCCGCCCGACGCAACAGCTGTACGACACCGCTCGCGAGCCCCCCCGCACGTGCGACGGCGGCGTGCTGCTGGCGGTCAACGGGCTGCGGGCGCTGCAGGCGCTGGACCCGCAGCTGTACGGCAGGTGGGTTGAGGCAGGCGGCAGGGGGGCAGGGGACGTCGGCTTCCGGCACTTTCAAAATGCAGCCTTGTGATGTGGCCCTGAGTCCCATCAGCTGGCACAAGGTACGCAACCTTTCACTTGTATAAAACAAAGTCATGCCGTTGCCGGAAGGAACGTGGACACAGGGACTAAGCATATGATAAAGATGGACGGCTGTGAATGGTGCAATTGGCAGCCTGACACCTCCTGTTGGTAGCCTTTCCCCACGTAGCTGCCCTTCTCATCCACACGACTTCCAATGTCAGCTAAATGGAAGTGCCCACCCCCGCCCTCAGGATCACCACACAGCTCGGCAGCCGCGTGCACGAGTCCTTGTGGTTCAGCACACAGGTGGGGGACAGGAACCGGTGGCTTGAGTCGTTTCAAAGCTTCGCAGCAGCCGTTGTCGCGCTGCCCAGCCCCGCGCACCCTTGCCTGTGCTACAAGCCCGACTAGGCACTACAACGGCGCACGTCACGTCCAACTCAACCGCCCTCCACCCCGCCCTCCAGTGCGAGATGCTCCGCCGCAACGTGTTGGGCAAGCCGACCCCGGGCGCGCCGCTGGCGGGGGGCAGCCGCCGCCGTGCCGCTGCACAGCGCCGTGCAGCCGCCGCCGCCGCCGCCAACCCCTCCTCCTCCGCCGCCCAGTCAGCCGCCGCCGACCCCGACCCCTCCGCTGCGCCGCTGATGGTGGGGCTGCACGAGCTGAGGGAAGCGCTCATGGACGCGCTGCCACCAGGTGGGGCGTGAGGACGGGGCAGGGTGTGGGGTAGGATGAATACCGGTAGGCAGCGGCAGGCAGGCGATGGGTGACCACAGGACGGTATCCGTACGCTACTTACCGTGCCCTTCCGAGCCTGCGCTACAGCTCATGGTGCGGCTTCAGCAGTGCAGACTCAAACCCAGCGCATTCATCACTCGTAGCCCCTCCTCCCCTTTCCTCGCTGCGTTGCCTGTTTGGTCGCGCGTCACTCTTATCCCCCCCTTTCCCCGCAGAGGTTGAGATCCACGGCGGCCACCACCTGGTGGGCATGGAGCGCGTGGCCTCGGGCGCCGGGCCCTCGGGCGGCGGCGGCTGCGTGTTGCGCTTCGCCGCCAGCGCCGGGGGGCCGCCCGTGCGGGCGGTGCGGGCACGGCTGGTCATTGGGGCGGACGGGGTGGCGTCGGCAGTCAAGCGCCTGCAGGTGGGCGTGGGGACAGCACACGTCGGCGAAGCGCAATGTGGTTTTTGCGTCCTGGTGCGCCATGGTCCACACTCCACCTGCACCCCGTACCTTGCTTGCGGTAGGGAAGTGTTGTGGGACCACAACAGAGGGACTGTTCCTTCTTGGCCTGTTCCTCCCAGCAGCTGGACACGGCTGCCGAGCCCCAGCCCAGCGGTCGTGTGGTGTGGAGCGGGCGGCTGACGCTGCGGCAGCGCGACCCCGACCCCGCCCTGCTGCGCAACTTCACCACCGCCAGCAGGGTGTGGATGGACCTGCGCGCGCAGCAGGTGGGCGGAGAGCGCAGGTTCACACTTGTCCGTAGTAGGTCCTGTTTTGCTCAGACGGGTTCCCTTGAGGGCGTGAGCCAACTACAATGCTTCTGCCCAGCTGACACGGGTCACTATGTATTACGCAAACCACCTCTCGCCTCCCCTCCCCACTACGTCTGTCTTCCGACCTCCTAACTCCCCTCCCCCGCTCCCCTCAGGGCTGCGAGCGCATCGCCACGCTGACTCCCGCCGGCCCCAACACCTTCGTGTGGACCGCCAGCTGCCCCGCGCAGATGCTGGCCGGCAGGGGGCTGGCGCCCGTGCAGGAGCCGGGAGGTGAGGACAGGAGGGGAGTGAGGGGTTGGGATCTTGGGGTTTGGGGGACGGGGCCCGAGGGGGCGGGGTGCTGGGACCATCATCTTGGATAAAAGGTTACGGGTGCAGGCGGTGCGAGCTTGGCCGGCATCTGGAACTGCGTGGGCGTCAGGAAGCGGGGGGGGAAGGGTAGTGTGGGTGAGAAGAAAGGTGACCGCACCAGTTGCCAGCAAGCTGCGGAAGCAACGGGTACGGGTACGGGACAAGCGTATGGGACGAGCGTCATCGGGGTTCATCGGCTCTGCGCGTGCCCGCGCCTTGCCCTGGCCCAGCCCTGCCCTGGCCTAGCCTGAAGAGCAACGGAGCTGGGACAAATGTTATGAGGACTTGCAGATTACCCGCATGCCTGCGCCTTGCCGTTGCCTATGCTTAGGGTTGGGAATTTCTTTAGATAACCGGTACATCTAAACTAATTCTAGTTCAGAACTAAATTAATCTTTAGATTTCGTTTAGTTACCGCCACCAAAAACCACTTAAATGAAGGAGTTTTGACCTGACGCTTTGCATATGTGCTGTCTGTTAGGTTTCCATAAGCTATTTATGCTTCACACGCTGAGACGTTGGGTGGCAAGGGTACCTCCCGGTGGAAAGCAGGGCTTTAGGGACCAGGGAGGATCAGGGAGGCTCACAACAGCAGGGAAAACATTGGAAGGCCTTACTGCCATTATCAGGTGGCGTTGGAGGACACCTGTACTTGGCTAAGTTGGCGAGCACTTGAGACGATTTGGGATGATATGGGCACATATTACGTGGCTACCTTGCCTTTAGTTGCTTTATATAGGGTCTGGAACGCCTTTAGATGCTTAGGTCATGTAAAGGGCATTTCTGGACACCATGTAAAAAAGACATTTATTTCTAAATTTATTTTATATAAGTTTATTTCTAAATCTAAAGGCCGTGCCTACCCTACCTATGCTTACAGCCGCACGTCCTGTTTCCCTCCCTCGCAGTTTCGGCCTACTGGCGCTGCGTGGCCATGTTTGAGGACTTTCCGCAGGTGAGGGGGCCGGGCGTTGGAGGCAGGGCGTTGGCGGGGCCTACGGCAAAGGTTCAAGGCAGGGTGGGCACGGCGCTGTCGCGCTGCCCCGTGTGGATGTACTGATGCGTTACGGGTGTCGGGCCCGAGACCACGCCCTAGCCTCTATGTGCGTTGACAACCTCCCGGCCTCCCGCAACCCCAACAGGAATTCTTCGGCGCGCTCCGTGCCTCCGTGGCCTCTGCGGTGGTGGAGCGGCAGGAGGCGCTGGCGGCGCCCGCGGGCGTGGCGGCGCCGTGGCAGTGGTTCAGCGGGCCGGTGGGGCTGGTGGGCGCGGCGGTGCACGGCCTGCCGCTGCCGTCGGACGACGGCGCCTCCTCGGGCGCGGGGTCTCCCCTGAACCTGGCGCTGGAGGACGCGGCGGTACTGGGGGCCACCCTGGCGGCGCACGGCTTCAGCTCGCGGGCGCTGCTGGTGGGTGCCGATAACCATCCTTTCTGCTGAAGTCCACTACTTGCAATGAATCTTGTGCTGGTGTAGAACCTGCTGCATCTGTACTTTCCGCACGAGCTTCCCACTGCCACCAAACGGCGTCCCCGCCTTTCCCCACGACAGGAGTACGCACACGCGCGCGGCCCCCGGGTCAGCTCCCTCCTGGGCCTGCCGCCCGCCTCCCCGGAGCGCGCCCGCCTGCGCAGCGCGCCCTTCCTGCCCACCTCGCCCTCCGCCACTGCGACCACCGCCCCTACGCCTGCCCCGTCCGCCCCGCCCGCCGTGGACGAGGCCGCTGCCGCGACTCCCATTCCCACCCGCACCGCGGCCACTACCGAGGAGGCTCCGGCTGTGGCGCCCGCATCTGCACCTGCACCCGCCGTTGACGCCACTCTTGCCGACCGGCCCTCCGGAGGTGCCAGCCGGCTCGGCGTCCTGCCGCACACCACCCAGGACACGGCGGCGCAACTGGCGGCGGTGGGCCCCTCCTCGCCGCCCACCAGCCGCCCGTCGGGCGCCGCGCGCACTGGCGTCGACCCCACAGCGCAGGTCTCCGCCCAGGCCGGGCAGGCCCCCGCCGCTGCCCCGGCCGCTGCCCCCGCCGCTGCCTCCACCTCCTCCTCCCCCGATGCCAGCGACAGCAGCAGCAGCACCAGCGGCACCAGCATCCCTCTGGCGAGCGGCCCCCCGCCTACCCCCGCCCCGGTGCCCACCTACACCACCGCCGCCACCCCGCGGGCGGTGTGGAAGAAGCTGCTGCTGGCCTCGCCCGCCGTGCAGCCCGCCGCCTCCGACCTGGCAGCCCTGGACGACCTGCTGGGCCCAGGCCCCGCCGCCGACGCTACCTCCGCCGGCAGCAGCGCCTCGCGCTGGCAGTACTGCGCCGTGGAGACGCCATCCGGCGTGTGGCAGGCTCTCCTGCCGAGCACCACCACCGCCTCCAGCCCATCCGCCGCACCCTTCGACGCCACCGCCACGCCCCACCGCGTGTGGGCTGCGCTGATGAGCAGGAGCAGCGCCGCCACCCCGCCGGCCTCCCCGCCCGCCTCGCCCCGCTCCCCGCCGCCGTCCCCCTCCGCCCCCGCCGCCGCCGTTACCCCCGCCGCCGCCGCCGCGGGGGCCGACAACGGCCTGCTGCCGCGCCCCACGCCCCGCCGCCGCGACCGCGACCCCGAGCGCAGCCGCACCTCCACCGCACCCTCAAGCAACAGCAGCAACTCCTCGCCCGCCGCTGCCGTGCCCTCCGACGCGCCCACCGCTGGCCCCACCACCGCCGCCGCCACCAACCCTAGCCCCCCTGGCTCCCCTGAGAAGCCCTCGGGCCGCCGCGGCGGCGCCAAGGGCGGCGGCAAGGGCGGTAAGGGCCACCGCCACGCTAAGGGCAGCGGCCGGAAAGACCAGCGGTCCGGCGGCGCGCGCGCAGGCGTGCGTGCGGTGGCGCAGCTGGCCGCCAAGGGCGCCTCCGCCACCATGTCGACGGTAACGGCGTCGCTGGGCGCCGCCGCCGCCATCGGCACGGTGCTGGGCGGCGCCAGCGGCGGCCACGTGGTGGACCCGCACACGGCGCTGGCGGTGGGGCACGGTGCGGCGGCGGCGCTGGGGCACGTGGGCAGCGTGGCGCCGTCGGTGGCCGCCTTCTGGGAGGACCTCAACACCCTCACCATGGCCTCCGCCTCCCTGTCGTCCATGGACGTGTAGGGGGGCTGCGGGGCAACAGGCTGGTGATAGGGGCGTGCGGCGGGGAGCGAGCGCAGGCGGTTACGCTGGGCTTGAGCTGCGTGTGGATGGGCGGAGAGAGTAACGATGAAGTGTGCGAGCGAAGACGCCGACAGCTTGCGGCGGCTGCACGTTCGAATGCGGAGGAGGTGGCAGAGTTGCTTTGCGAGCGGCACGCAGGGACACGAGGAGGAGCGGTTGCTGGCCAACCCTGACCTTACGGAGGGCCTCGAGTGGCGGCAAAGAGCGCACCGCGACCCGGCGGGAGATACAGGCCGGGACGGATGAGAGAAGGCGGCGTGGGTGGACTAGGGGCAGGCGCAAGGGGCAGGCTAGGTGCTTGGTGCGGGTGGCGGTGGCTGGTCTGTGGCAGCACCTGGTTGTATGCCGGCCATCTGGTGCACAGCGGTCCTAGCATCTGCTGCCTCGGCCCTGTGCTCTGGCACCCCGCTGCACTGTACACTAGTCTCCTGTCCACATGTACCATAATCCCAACAGATACACTGAGCCCTATGCGCACTGCGCGATAGTAAAGCGTTTAGGAGTGTTCTGCCAAACCCGTTGGTGTGCACATTGTGTGGTGGACGAGCGGGGTGTGTTGCTCGGCGGAGCAGGCGACCGGGATCGGTGTTGCCCCATTGCGCCGCGGTTCAGGCGATGCGGCTTCCGCCGTACATGTTGGTTGACCATTGATCGTGTGCCAGTTTGTGGGCCATTGCACTCACACGGGCATGCGGTACACATAAGTCACATAGTGCCATTTTGTGGCACACGTTGCATATGCTTTGTTTTGATGATGCCACCATTCTAAGGGAGGGAATAGCGACGGCACCCACATAATGGTGGTGTGAGGCGGAGGAGGAGGTTGGGGCAATCAGTGGGCGTGGTTTAATGCATTTTGTTACGAGTGAGGGGCCGCTGAATTGGCCATGTTGGGCGGGGTCGAGGTCGTTGGCGCGTGGTACAACCGCGTGGTTATTCCCAGGGGCGCTGTTGCCTCGCATGCCCAGGGAGCATGTGACTGGCGCAGCCAGCCATCAGTGTGGGCTAGGATGTCCCCTGGTGTGGACGTGGCTTCTGGGGAAGCCATCTGCTGACAGTTGCGGCAGGCATGGATGCCGCATACCGCGGCCAGAAGAAAGACTTTTGTGAGCGTGCTGCATTGCACAATTTAATGTCAGTGCCATTGACAGGAGAGTCCGACCCTCCATACGGTAGTGTAAGTATGGTCCGTTAAGCTGTGGCTGGGGTCACGCTTTAGGCTGCTCATGAGGTTCACGGAATAATAGGCGAACTGTAGCTCATATCGATGTGCAATGTAGGCTGCTCCGTTTCGTGCTTGTAGAACGCACACGTGACGGGGCCATGCCAAGCGTCGCCCTGCTGACACGTGCTCAGACACGGGGCGACCTGTCCTGCTGCAGTAAGTACGCAGCTCAAGGAGGGGATGCGACCCTCAGCGGTCATGGCAGCTGTGCTGTATTGCAAGGGCTTACAACTCATCAAAGCATCGCTGTTGATGTCACAAACCGCGAGCATCCTAGTGTAAGCCTCGTGAATAGACCGTGCCTGTACCTGCTTCTGCAGCCTGCAATCAAGCACCAGGGAACCCCGATGCACTTTGGACACGCGTACGGAGTTTGATTCGTATTATTGCCCTTGGTAGCGCACACTTTGCAATTGATAGCAGTCATCACAATCGCAAACAGTTCGCAAATGCGGCAATCAAGCCAAAGCCCGCAGCACTCCTAGTTTTGGAATATATCGGAGCAGCTGGGCCAACATCGCAAATCAGTCGCGATGGGCCGGCCAGTGCTCAACCTGCTCCGGCTGGCGCGAATGCCCATCTACACGCAGCTGCACCTGGAGGAGGCACTCCTCAGAGCAACGAAAGACAACTGGCTGATCGTGAATGACGGGGCGTTCAACCCAGCCATCGTGATTGGCATTTCCGGGTGGGTGTCCTGGGGAGGGGGGCAGGGGGCTGCGCACCTGGCGGCAAGGGCAAGTGGCCGCCCCTATAGCCCAGACGGCGCGCTGGTACTGCTGGAGCAACCAATTCATGTGCACGCCTACAATACGTCATACGAGAGTCCAGTGCCACCCTGCATCGCGTTTGAGAATGCCGTGGGTTTGCCACGCCCCACCCGCCAGCACAGGGACGGGCACAGCGGGCCCTGCGTGGCCTGCCCCTGCCGAGGGCCGAGAGCACCACGAGCACCACCCAGCCACCCGCTGGATCCTTCCCCGTGCATGCTGCCGCGGCTGCCCTGCCCCAGACTCCCCACTCCCGCCCCACTGCTCGCCACCTGCCCCTTGAGTCAGGCTTCAGCACCCCATCGCCAACCCCATGCACCTGGGTACCACACTAATACCTACCTTCTAGCACGAAACTGCACCCCACCACCACGCCTGCGCTCCGCACATGCCGTCTTTCCCCGTCAATTAACTACAGCAACACCTTCCCCCGCCCCCAGGCGCCCCCAGGAGCTGCTGCACGTGCCCGCCGCCCGGGCCTCCGGCGTGCAGGTGCTGCGGCGCTTCACTGGTGGGGGCACGGTGGTGGTGGACAGCGACACGCTCTTCGCCACGATCATCATGCAGGTGGGGTAAGAGCAGGGGAGGCCCTCCCCTGGGTGGGGTGCGGTGTGCGGGTGGGCGCACGGTGGTGGTGGGGTGCGGTGGCGGTGTGTGGCCGGCGAGCAGTGTGCTACAAGGTGTCCCCTGCGCGGACTCCGTGGCGGGTGGGTGCAAGCGGGGCGTGCTGGTCGCGTTATGTCGCTCCGTACGGCAACGTGGCGCATCACTGTTTCAGCCCACACAAGCCTTTCCTAGCTGGCCTACTTAGTTTTACACCTCACCCCCCGCCCCCACCCCCAGGCCGACTCCGTCCCGGGCGTGGACCCCTACCCCGCGCCCATCATGCGCCTCACGGAGCGCCTCTACGCCCCTGCCTTCGCAGCGGCGGGCTGCCCCGACTTCAGGCTGCGGGAGAACGGTAAGGGGCAAAGGAGCAGGGTGAGGGTGACCGGGAGGGGCAGGGGCAGGAGGGCAGGGAGGTGGGCGGAGCAAGCGACAGCGCAACCGCGCTGGTTCTCTTACCATTGGTCGTGCGACCGTCAGTAAACGATATGATGCACAAGCAATTCCTGTCAGGACTTGAGGTTCTTGGTGTCGTCCCCGTCATGCCCGTGTTGCGATGGTCTCCAGGAGTGCAGCGATTGTCCGCTTGAAGCACCTCTCCCCACCCGTGTACTGGTCTGCACTCTGCACCTCTCCCACTGCGCTCCCCACCCCACACCACCCCACCCCAGCCTCCCCCTGCCGCTCCCCCTTGGCCCCCAGACTACGTCGTTGGCGGCGGAAACTTGGACAGCAGCGGCCCTTGCGGCGGCGGCGACGGCGGGCGCAAGATTGGCGGCAATGCGCAGGCCATCACGGGGCGGCGCTGGCTGCACCACACCTCCTTCCTGTGGGACTACCAACAGGAGCGGATGTCCCTGCTGAAGCACCCGCCCAAGGCGCCGCAGTACCGGGCGGTGAGGCAGCGGGGGGCAGGGGTGGGGGTAGGGCGGGGGGTGGTGCGCAAGAGATGTGACAGCGGTAGCAGACTGTGGGCAGGAGGGCGCGGATTTCGTTGTGGGGAGCCGCGCGCGCACCTCATGCGTGTCTCGCCGCTGCTGCCTGGTGTACGGTACGCTTCCGGCAAGTCTCTTTCTGCACCTGCACCTGCCCGCTCACCACCCCAACCCCTGCTGCGGTCGTACCTTGTGGCGGAGCTTGGCGGCATCCGCTACCGCAGATGTCCTACGAACGAATACATGGGCTTCGTTCAGGCTGGACCGAATGCTAGTGCTCACTTTTCTTAAAAGCCCTCCACGCTCCCCTCCCCTTCCTAGGGCCGCTCCCACGAGGACTTCGTTGTGCGGCTGGTGGACGTCATGGGGCGGACAGGGGGGCAGGGGCAGGGGCAGAGGGGGCAGCAGGGACGCCAGGTGCAGGGGCAGGAAGCCCCCACGGATCCACATTCGGCCCGGGGGTTGCCGGAGGGTGCTATCGACGACGGGGCGCTGCTGGCCCGGCGGCGGCAGGCGCTGGTACATCAGCTGGCCGTGGCGCCGGGGGAGGTGCTGGGCTTCGACGTGCGGGTGGGTCAGGGATGGATGGGGGAAGGGGTGGGGGGCATGTGAAGCCGGCGGGTACGGTCAGGGGGTGGCAAAGGGCGGGGCAGGGGGGCGCGTGCTGGTGCGGGGTGTGTGTGTGTGCATGGGTTGATGTTATCATGCGTGCAGAGGTTACATCAATGTCGAAGGCAATGTCAGAGGCATGGCGCCGGAGGCGGGCAACGCTCCACCCGGCTCTGCTCTGCCGCGCCCCGCCCTGGCCCCTCCTCTCAACTGCGCTAACGAGCATCCTTGGCACGCCGAGTGCTTGAGTTCCAGGCCTCGTGCTTAATGTTTAAAACCCCTGTTGCCCTGTCCACCCGACTCCCGCTCATCCCCATCCCCGCCCCGACCTCCGGACCCGCTCACCTCTCCTGCCTACCCTTTCCCCTCACTTGTACGCTATACAAGTGTTATGTTTCCTGCCACTCTGCCCCCACCCCGCAGGAGGTGTCCCTGGCCGAGGCGGCCACGGCGCTGCAGCGGCAGCCGCACCTCGGCACCCGCCTGGTGGACCTGGAGCAGCTGGACCCAGGACAATGACAGCATTGGCAGCAGCAGCAGCAGCAGCAGCAGCAGCAGGAGCAGCAACAACAACACCCACCACTGCGGCTGGAGCAGCTAGGTGCAGGGCAGCAGCAGGGACAGCAGCAACGTGCTAGGGCCGGGCAGTGTCAGCCTGGACCATCTCCACAGGGGAGGTGGTCTTTAGGAAGAGGACCATGTCAGTGACAGCGCCCGCCTGTTGGGCCTGAAGGAGCCAGACCACCCGGGCCCGGTGCGGCAGCAGTGACCGGCTGACCGCAGCAGTGGCGGCAGCCAGGCGCGGGGAGGTGACCCTGCGGCGCACGCTCTGCTGTGCAAGGGCAACAGCAGTGGAGCTGCGGCACCTGGGCCGGCGGGTCCCAGGTGCCAATGTGGAGCGGCCGCAGGGGCAGCATGGACAGCGGCCGGCACGCGTGGCCGTGGTGGACACTGGACTCGCTCCGACGCGCGCTGCTGCTGTGCCTGGACCGCCTGGGTCCGGAACCGGGGCAGCAGCAGGGACAGCCGGAGCTGCAACAGCAGCAGGGACAGCAGCAGGCGACACGACCGCCCCTGCTGGCGGCAGGCAGGTGCAGACACACACTGCGGCAGTGGCGTCGGCGGTTGTCGCACCAACGGTACGCTGAGGCGTGCACGACAGCACGTGGAGGCACGTGGCCGTGGCTGGTGGCAGCATGTGCCATGGGTGTCGGTGGCGCAGTGCCTGCACCGGTGCGCGCGGTCATGCAACGGGGTGTGGGGTGGCGGCGCAGTCACGTCACGCTGCAAGGCGGCGCGACACAGGGCCGGGGCGGGGCGGGGCGGGGCCAGCGGGTCTGCCGCGTGTCCTGGCCGGCTAGCAGCATGGCGTGGTGATCTGGGGTGGGCCGCGCGCTGTCAGCATCGTGAGCATCCGGCACGAGCAGTGATACAAGGGGAGGGCGAGCGTTGACGGCGGGCGCGAGCACACCTCATAGAGCATGCCCTAGTGATCCGCATTCCGCAATGCTTTGATCAAGGACGCCGTCGGAATTATGCGCATCGAGTCATCGATATGCGAACGTGCTTGTGGCTAAGAACCCTTCCCTCAACGGCGGGTGCACGGTTCGCACGCGGCACGTCTAGCAGGACGCGGCAGGTGTCCATGCGGGCTGGTCGTGCTGCATGGGCGACTGGCGCCTTTTGGCGTGTGCCAGCACCGAGCAGTACTACCATGAGCTGTACCTCCGCGCTGCTCCGCGTGTTGCATGTTCACGTTGTTCCGCTGTGCAATTCTGGTTCTGCCAGGTTCTGCCTTGCGGACCTGTGACTAACGCAGGCTGCTGCTCCTGCGCACATGCAATAAACCAACAAGGATCGCTGTTGCCACCAGACCAGCAGCAGCAACAGGAGAAGGTCTTGCTGGGAGCTGGCGGGGCCTGCTAGGGGCCTGGTACGTTGTGGGGCGCTGGAGGAGCTGTGAGGTCAGACATTGGGCGTTGAATCCACGGGATCCCCTGTTTGAATCTAGGGCCGGCGGCAGACCGACACGAGCACAGATGCTATGCTGTATAATGTACTGGAGGGAGGATACACACATGCACTCAAATGCCAGTGGAAGGATACCTGGTTGTAACAGGTAGCGAGGGCACAGCCTGCCCCCGGCGGGCACACTGGCACCTCTAAAGGCTGCTAAGTCATGGCCAGCATGCTGGCAACTCTGCGCTTGCGTTGTAGTCAACAGCTTCTGGTCAACAGCGTGTTCCAACAACTAGTGTTGCCGCCTGCGCCTGGGGCAGGACTCACGTGCTGCAACCAACCGCAGTCCCATGGATGCAGGCCGAACGAGGCAACTCAGCAGAGGCACGCAGTGTCAAGCAATTTGCTGCAAGGGGCTTTTCTGAAGGCTTACGCGAGCATACGTTCCAGTCTTGGAAGTACGGCTTGCGGAACTGAACGAACCGTGCGCGGCCTGTGTCCGAGAAAGTGCTCGTATACCATGACCAACATGAGGCAATGAGTGGCCCTGGATGAAAAAGAAGGCTCTGTGCTATACAGCTGCTGCATACTGCACACCCCTGAAGGGACATAGGAGGAGGTTGGCCATCTTCGTATGCCTATGCCACAAAACCCCTGAAGTAGTACGCTACAAACGTCTGCAACATTTTGACGATCAGACCTAGGCTGTGCAAAAAGGTCTGGAAGAGTACTCGTGTCGCTAGGAGAGTGACCGGACGATGAAAATGTGCAAACATTAGCCTTTGCACTCAAGAGCTGCTACAATTATACTACCCTCAAGTAGAACGCCAGCTGTCTCTAAGGAGCTCGCCAGTGCCAAGGCTGATGGGAACCAACGGCATGTTGTTGGAACCAAAGGTGCTGGAAAAGCTGCCGCGGCATGCACCCTAAGGCCTGACAGCCGATATGTTGAGCTACGATTATGACAGGGAGGCGCCCTGGAGGCCGGGGCCCATGCTGGTCCGCAGCCAGGCGCAGCGACGCGGCAGCGGCCCCAGCGGCCGGGCCAACCTGTCGGAAGCCCCCGGGGCCCGGCGACTGCGGGACTGGCTGGCGTGGGCCAACCCTCTGCCGCTGCTGGACCGCCTGCTGCCGGTGGTGCTGCCCACGGGGCTGCCGTACGCTGTGTAAGTACAGCAGTACCGGTATGCGTGACGGAGGGTGGGGGAGGTTAGGGGAGGGAAGGGGCGGGGATGATGGGCGCAGGCAGGGCTCACTGCTGCGCGTGCGACTGAGGAGCCAACGCGGATCGAGCCACGCTTGCTTGCACCTCCTTGCACCGCTCAGCAGCCGTGGTGGCCAGGGCCCGGCTAGCCAGCTTTGGGCCACCCCCGCATGAGCCACCCCAGGTCAGCCAACCCATCCGATCCTCCCGCCCGCACGCCTGCAAGCAAGCCGCGGCCGCCGGAACAGCAACCCACGGTTTCACCACACCAATTTTATCATGACCTCACCTTTTGCGTGCTGCCACGGGCCGGTAGTATGACAGACCGTGACGGCAACCCACGGCCAACCCTTCGACCGCACCCCCCTCTCTCCCCCCCTCCCCCCAGCTGGTCCACGCTGGTGCTGCTGGCCATCACCTCCGCGGCCGTGACGGCGCCGCTGCAGGTGGGCTTCAGCGGCTGGGGGCGGCTGCCGGGCGTGGGGGCGGCGGACTGGGCCACGGCAGCCGTCTTCGCGGCGGACGTCGTGGTCAGCTTCCGGTGAGAGGGGGAGGGGGAGCGGTGGGCAACCTGGTGCGTCAAGGGCTGGAAAGCAGGGAGGGAGTGTGCTGCCGGGCGTGCTGGATGTGGTGCGGGCCACGGTAGCGGTCCTGGGCGTGGACGTGCCGCCAGCTTCTGGCAGGAGGGGGAGGGAAACGAAGTGCTCGCAACGCGAGGAAGTGGTAGTGGTAGGACGCATGGGCAGGGCTTGAGGACTTGGGGCTGGGTGGGCAGGAAACGCATGGTGCCGGTTGACTAATTGCCCTTGTGCGCTGGAACGTGGCAGCAAACGGTGCCCACCGGCGTCATGGATCCAGTGGCACCCGACAGACGCGTGTGGTCCGCGCGTGTGTATCTTTACACCGATCCTTCTATTGCGGAGCAATCTCCAGCTCTGTCTGCTCCTGCTTTCCCCCGCTGTCCCAGTTTGTCCTGGGTCCTCCCTTCGCGGCGCACACCCCCAGCACCACCTGCATCGTTGTCCGCTGGCTGCGCTGCCCCCTCCTGCCGCCCCTTTGCCCCGCCCACAGCAACAGCAACGGAGCCTGTACCGCTCACGTAATTTCAGCGCCCCCCCCCCCCATTATATCGCCGCTCTGCGGTTACCTCCCCCCGCCCCCCTGCTGCACCGCCCCCCAGCACCGCTTACATCACGACGCACGGGGATCTGGAGCGCAACACGGGCCGCATCGCGCGCCGCTACCTGCGTGGCGCCTTCGTGCTCGAGTTGCTGGCCGCACTGCCGCTGGTGGCACTGCTGCGGGCGGTGGGCGTGGGGCGGGGTGCGGCGGGCGGCGGCCAGCTGACGTGGCTGGGGCTGCTCAAACTCATGCGTCTGGTCACCGTTGCAAGGTAGGGGTAACCGCAGGCCGGGAGACGAAAACCAGGGAGGGCCAGGTCAGCGGCGACCAGCCAAGTCAGCCAAGCGGAGCAGGGCGAGCAAGGTTGAAAGTGAACGTCACGGGGCGTAACCGTGGTGGGAGGGGAGACAGACAGACAGACAGACAGCTTGTGGGCTAAGGACCCGCAGGTGCGTGCCTGCGCTACATGCCTGGCTGACTCTCGCCAGGTGGGCAATCCCGACCGGCGGAAGAACGCGTAATGCAGCGGGGGCGCGGGGCAACATGCTATGGAACGGGTGAACGGCGGGCTAGGCAACCTTGTCGTGGTGAGCGGAGTGACCTCGGCTGCGTGGCGACCTGTGGAGCGCTTCGGGCGCCCCGCACCCTGGATTTGGAAACCCTCACACCCCACCCGCCCCGCTGTCCCATTTTATGGTATTTCCCGACCATCACCCCTGAGCCTGCTCCACTTCCGGCGGCGCGGGCGTTACGGCAAGCCGTTGCCCAGAGGCCCTCCCCACCCCCAACCACCACCGGCTAACGGTCCCTCCGTTACACACGCACCTCCAGGCTGCTCCGCTCCCGGCGGCCCGGGCGCCACGGCACGCTGCTGTCCATGGGCCGCCTGCTGCTGGTGCTGTGTCTGGTGGTGCACGCATACGCCTGCGTGTGGCACTACATGTACGAGCAGATACCGGGTGGGTGCCTCGGGGGTGGGGTTGGGACGGGGGAGGCAGCAGGTGCAAGGTGGCAATGGGTGGTGTATTGGGTGCAGATATCAAGCGGGTGGGAGATTGGGAAAGGGAGCAGGTAGCTGGTGGAGGTGGAGCGCGGCGGGGGAGCGGCACGGGCAGACACGGGTGCGACCGCGGGGTGCAGGGCAGGGTCGTGCACCAGGGGTTGGCCCCAGGGCGGCCGGCCAGCCAGGCTCAGGCGGCAAGCGGGTGCCCAGCGCCATCAGCAGCACAAGGATGCTCGTGAGCTGGCCCACCTGTGCAACCTCAGAACACCAGCCATACCAAGCCCTGGACTCCACCGCCTACCCTGATGCCTCCACCCTGCTGCCGGCCTCCCCCATCCTCCTCACGTCAAAAGCACTTGGTTCCCCCGCCCCGCCCCTTCCCCTGTAGCGTGGCCCTGGACCCTGGACGAGTGCCGCGGCTGCTCTCTGGCCGGCCAGTACCTGTTCGCCTTCTACCACTCCTTCCTGCTGCTGCTGGGAGACAGGCCGGACGCGGCGCAGAACGCGGAGCGGCTGCTGGCGCTGGCCATGCTGTACACGGGGGTGCTGCTGTACGCAGTGGTGGTGGGTGCATGGCGCTTTCTTTGAAGCCCACTTACAATTAGCATTTTGTGTGTAAGGTACTGCATTACGGGGAATGAGCAACTGGGCATGCTGTACACAAGAGCTTTCCTGTACGCATTGTTGGTGGGTAGGGGAGGGATAGGGGTCGAGGGGGGGTGGCGGGGGGCGTATCTGGCGGGCGAAGTACGGAGCAGCCAGTCGCATCGGGTGGCGATGGCGGGTCGAGCAACATAGACAGATGGAGTCCGGCCCACAGCCCATCACGACCCCGGACATGCCTCCTTTGGTGCTCGCTGTCCCCCCTGTGTCTCAGATGGGCAACATGGCGCTGCTGGTGTCCAACCTGTGGGCCACCGCCTCCCGCCACAAGCAGCGTGCGGTCACCGTGGAGGACGCGCTGCGCTACAGCGGGGTGGGGCGGCGGGAGAGGGACAGGGTGGCGGAGTACTACAGCCACATGGCGGCGTTCGAGCACCCGGGTGGGGTTATGGGAAGGGAAGGGGATCCGGGAAGGTTGTTGGGTAGGGGGACGATGCTGGGGGGGACGGGAAGAGTGCCGCTGGACCAAATGGGGGTGCCGTGTGTAGGACTACTGGATTGCCGGCGATACACTGGCGAGCTACCTCATGACGCAGCTGTCACGCGGCTTCTGCCCCGCCCCGTCCCGCCTTCCCACGCCTCCCTGGCCCCCCTCTCCCACAGCCGTTGCCTGCTGTGCGGTCCGCCAGCCACCCTCTGCTCCCTCCGCATCGTAGCAGATTTCCGTTGTCGCGCTTCCAACACACTTGGTTGAGTTGCGCTGCGCTGGGTTGGCAGCTGATGGCCCCGTGCAGCTGAAGCCGCTGGCAGCTTTGCTGAAGGCTCCCTTGACACGCATGCTCCCTCCCTTCAGGCCCCGACGGCGTGGCCTACCTGTCGGAGCTGCCCCCCGGGCTGCACGCCGCCGCCATGTCCGCGCTGTTCGGGGCCCGGCTGCGGTCCGTGCCGCTGTTCGCGGGCTGCGAGCGGCCCTTCCTGGACCGGCTGGCGGGGCGGCTGCGGCTGAGCCTGGTCATGGGGGGCGACATCCTGTACGACATCGGGGCGGTGGGGCACGACATGTGAGGCGGGGAGGGGATTGGGGAGGGGTGGTGTTGCGTGCATGCGAAGGGGGGTTGGAGGCTTGGCGGTGGGAAGGCAAGCTGAAAAGGAAGGGATATGGGTGCAACGGGGTGCATCTCTGGTGCGCAAGTCGGCGAAAGAAGTGGCAGAAAGGAGGGCTTGGCTGCCTTGAAAGGCGCACACGGCTGGATCATCATGCATGTTCTCAAGGCCTACTTCGCTAGACGGGAGACAGCCAGCAGGCCCAACCCAGGTACAAACGTGCCTCATTAAGTCTGCCACAACAGGATGTCTTGCACGGCACCCCGCCGCAGGTACATCGTGTGCAAGGGCGCTGTGGCGCTGGTGGACCAGCGCGGCTCGCTGGCTGCGCTGGTGGGCGCGGGGGAGCACTTCGGGGAGCGGGGACTGACGGCCGCCGCCGCGCCGCGCACCCACCGGGCGGTGGCGCTGCGGCCGTGCGACGTGGTGCTACTCAGCCGCTGGGACCTGCAGGTGGTGTGGATTAAACATAGGCATGGATTAAGGAGGGGACCGCAGCGTGTGAGCCGTGCGACGTGGTGTTGCTCAGCCGCTGGTTCCTGCAAGTGGCGGAGGACTTGGTGAAAAGGTAGCCTAGCCCGTTGCAATGGAGATGGCGGGGGGTGGGCTAGGCTGGTGGTGCACAAGTGCGCACTCGGTCTGGGATGCATGCAACTGCATGCACGCAGTTTGGGATACTGCTGCACCTGGTGACGGTAACACGAGTGAACCTTTTGTCTCCCTTCCTCCGCAGGACGCCATGAAGGATTTCCCGGAGAGCGCCGCCCTGGTCAAGTACCGCGCCCGCCTGCGCACCGAGGAGCTGGACCGGGGCTGCGGGCCGCTGTGGGCCGCCGCCACAGGCCTGGCTGACCTGTACGGCGATGAGCTGTACGAAGGGTTCCCGGGTACGACAGAGTACGACAGGGAGTACGGCGACGACCTGGTGGGGCTGGACGAGTGGGAGCAGCAGCACCGGGCGGGGACGGCGGGGGTGGAGGCAGGGAGGAAGGGAGGGCGGGCGGGAGGGGGCCCGGCGGAAGAGGGAGAGGGGCACAAGGAGGCTGGGGGGCATGTGAATGAGCAGGACAAGGGGGCCATTGTGGTTGTGGAGCCCAATCGGGACCTGTTTCCGCTGCGGCCGCCCAGTGGTAGCACGGGCGGTGCCGGGCGGTTGGAGTTGCCCGAGGCCGACGGTGCAGGCCGTGAGAGAAGCGAGGGCAGCGGCAAAAGGGTGCTTGTGCAGGGCGGCAGCAGCAGCCACAGCGAAAGTGATGGCAGCGACAGCAGCGAGGGGAGCACTGAGCGGGTAGGTGCGCCTGCGCCTGACCTCCTCCCCTTCCGCGCCCTCAGCAGCCCGCCCTCCTCCCGCGGCCTCGCAGCACACGACCCCCTCAGCCGCACGGGCAGCGCCGCCAGCCCCCGCGTTCGCCGCGGCACAGGCAGCAGCGCAGCCCCCAGCCGCACCCCCAGCCTGGGCCAGGCCAGGCAGGCCAGCATGTCACACGGCCCTACCCTGCTGCTGCCCGCGCCGGCCACGGCGGGCCGCCCCACCCCTGCGGCCGGCCGCCCTGCTTCCCGCCAGGACAGCAGCTCCCTCGGCTCTGTGGGTAGGCAAGGCAACGCCGCGGGCCCTGGTCTAGACCTGGGCTCGGGGCTGACATCTCGCGCCGGCTGTGGTGTTGACCTGGCTGGCCCGGCGGCACTGGCGGGGCCGGGGGACGCTGCAAGCGAGTCCAACCGCCCCGCGCCCGCGTCCGCTGCCGCCGCTCCATCGTCCCTTGCCAACGTGGGCAAGGTCCCGGGCCCCGGGCGGCGGCTGGGGGAACCTGGTCCCGTAGCGGAGGCGCTGCAGCCCCGCAGCCGCCCCAGCAGCGGCAGCAGCAGGGGCGCGCATGACAGTGACGGCGGAGGTGCAGAGGAGGGGGCGGCTGTCCAGGGGGCAGCGGGGTCGGAGCTGCCTGCGGCAGGTACCGTGAACCGCAGCGGAAGACCCGCGTCGGTGGCACCCGCAAGGGCTGCTGCAGGACTGGGCGGCCGGGAGGACAGTGCAGCACCTGGGGGCGGCGGCGGCGGCGTGCTGGCATCGCTGCGCTCCCTGCTCACGCGTGCCGCGCACCCCGCACAGCCCCACGAAGCCACGCACGCCACAAGCGCAGCAGCTCCCGTTGCAGGGGGGGCGTCGGACACGCAGCGCCATCCCCTCGCGTCACCCGACAGCAGACCCAGCAAGGAGCTTCCCGTTGCCCCTGACCCTGCGCCCGCTGCCCCTCCGAGCTCCATTGCCGTTGTGGGCCTCACCCGCCGGCCCCTGGGCCTGCAGGTCAGGCGGACCTTGGTAACGCCCACAGCGGCGGTTACGGCGGTTGCGGCGGTTGCACCGCCCCACGCAGGTGCCGGGGACACCGAGCACGGCTCCCCCGCCCTGGCTGCACAGCCAGTGCCGGTGCCGCACCACCACGACCCTGCCCCCGGCGCTGCACACCACACGCACGCGCACATGCAGACTGCGCCGCAGCGGCGCGGAAGCCAGACGGGTCTGCTTGGGCAAGCGGCGGCGGCGACCGCGGCGCACGCGTCAGGGGATATCCGCAAGCCAGCAGACTCACGCAGCTACGTGGTGAGCACGTGGCTTGAGGCGCTCATGAGGGATCATCCCCTGGCGCCCGCAACCTGCCCGGTGCGGGGTGCGGCAGGGGCAGGGGAGGTCCCCCGCCGCAGCGTACAGGCCTACGCCCCCGTGGCTGCGAGGGGCCAAGCAAGCGCCGCATACCAGGAGCCCCAGCAACCCTTCGCCAACCATGTGGCCCCGGGTGATATCAGCACTGCGCCACCGCCACAGCTTCCCTTTGGCGCTGGCGTCTCGGCTGCAACAGCGGCGGCAAGGGCCCCGCTTCTTAGCCACGGCAGCGGCTCTGGAAAGCCAAGCACCCATCCCGCAGGCTCCGCCGCACCACAAGGGCGGGCCTCCGGCACCGGCCACGTGCTCTCGCCGCTTGCCGCGGGCCAGGCCTCCGCCCGTAACCGCTCCCCCTACCGCCGGCCCGTGCCGCGTCGCTGCAGCACCGCCAGCCTCACCGCCGCGGCCTCCCTTCCATCTCCCTCCCCCGCGCCCCAACCTGCACCTGCATCCCCCGCGCACCGCTCCTCCCTGGCCATCGTGATGGCCGACGAGCTCGACGCACCCGCCTGGCTCACAAGCACCGGCGGCGGCATGGCACGTGGCGGTGGGCGGCTGCCCACGGCGGGCCAGGCTGAGCCCGCGCGGCTGCCGCGCACCTCCGCCACGGGCTTCACCTCGCGCGCCTCAAGCCGAACAGGGCTCAAACTGCCGCCGCTGCTATCTCCGCACACGTCACTGCCGCTGCAGCAGCTGCCGAACGGGGTGGCTCTGTCGGGGGCCGCCAGCCGCCGCAACACCGTGGAGGGCTTTGCCCCGATGGGAGGCTTGGATGCCGCTGCAGCCGGCGGCCCGGCGGGCAGCGGCCTGCGGCGGCGGCGGCCCGTGCGGCGTGTGACCAGCACTGCTTCGCTGCTTTCCAGCGCACCCAGCGGGTGGACGGCGGCCGTGACGCGCAGCGGTGCCGCGGGCGGGGCGACCAGCGCGCACGCTACCAGCGTGGGCTTCGTCACAGGCGTTGCGGGCGGCGGCGGTGGCGGGGGTGCCGCTGGCCTGCTGCCGGCGGGTTTGATGACGACGGGTTTGATGACGACGGGTTTGCTGGCGACGGGTGGGGGCGTGCTGTCGGAGGATGAGGCGGGCAGGGAGTGGAGTGACGGCTGGTCGGACGACTCTGGCGGGCGGCGGGCGGCGCGGCAGCGGGAGGCGGCGCTGCAGCGGCAGCTGGCGGAGGCGCAGGGGCGTCTGGCGGCGGTGCTGATCGACCCGCTGCAGGTGGGTAGCTTGGCATGCGCACTTCACACAACTTCTTGTTGCAGGGATTCCGTGTAAATAACTTCCATTGCCGCATGGAGGTCCGTCCGCCTTTAGCAGCGGATAAGCGGCAGCCCTCCAGCACCTCCTGCGCCCTCAATGCCGCCGTCCGTGTGCCGTAACGAGGGGCCCGGGATGCGGTGTGCCTGCAGGTCCCCGCGGTGGCTGCCGCCGTGCATGCCGAGGTGGCGCGGCTGGCGGCGCGGATGGCGGCGGCGTTTGAGCAGGCGCTGCGGCGGCTGGAGGAGGGCATGGCGGCAGTTGGCGGTGGGTGGCGGGCAAGTGTGCTGGGGCTCCGTACTATCTGCTCTGCCGGCAGCGCGCCACGTTTTGGGCTCTGGTCACCAAGACACCATGGCCCAATCGCCGACCTTGCATCCGGTGCTAGACGGGACACCCAGCTTGCATCAGTGGAGATGGCATCTCCCCTGGCTTGCATGCATATACCTGCGCGTGCAGCCAAGAACGTGCGTCAATTTTGGCCTGCACTTTTCAAGATGCACTTACCTGTATCGAGATCAGTCGGGTTGCGATTGAATGTTAACGTTTGGCTGGCCATGGTTGGGCGCACTACCCGCATTCACCACCCTCAGTATCGACCGCTGTAACTCTGTCGGTGACCTTACTCCGCCTTACCTACTCACAGCGCAAACCGACGACCTGGCCGCCTCCGTTGGGGCAGTGGACGAGCGCCTTGCCCGGCTGGAGGAGGTGGCGGAGGGCGCCGGCGGCGCCGCCAGCGTGCTGGGGCTGCAGCTGGGCGGCGACGGCCGGCGGCCGCTGGCGGCGGCGGGGCCGGGCGCCGGCGGCAGCAGCAGCAGCGACGTGGGGCTGCTGGCGGGGCGGCGGGGTAGCGTCACCAGGCGGCAGTCGAGCAGCGGCAACAGGGCGTCCATGGCAGGGGGGCCAGGCAGCGGTGGCAGCGTGACGGGGCCCGGTGGTGGCAATATGACCATGGCCAGGGCCCGGCGGGGCGGCGGTGGTGGCGGTGGCAGGAAGCGCGCGTCTGTGACCGGTGCGTCGGGTCCTGTGCAGGGCATCCTCAAGAACACGCCGCAGCCGCAGGGCTCCATGAGTGGGGAGTGGGGCGGTGGTGGATTTGAAGGGTTTGCTGCGGGCGGGGTGGGGGCTCCTGGGAGCAGGGCTGTGGCGGCGCGGCGTCGGCGGGCGTCGGCGCTCGAACAGGGTGCTGGTGGGGAGGGCAGTGTGCACGGTGGGGCTGGCGACCGATCCGTCAGGGGTGGTGGGGTGGGTGGTGGGGTGGGGCACAGTTCATCGAATGCGAGTTCAACCGGAGAAGCGGCAGGCAGTATACGGCAGCGGCGCTCGCTGGACAGCGTGCCCGGCCGGGTGCTGAGGGCAGGGGAGACGGGGGCGGGGGCGGGGGTTGCACCGGCCCCCCCTGGTGTAGATGCCTTGCCCCGCCGCGGGGCGACCGTCGACCTGGACGAGCGGCCTCGAGCTGGAGGTCCCGCAGCAGCAATGCCCCAGGAGCGACAGCCACAGCAGCCACAGCAGCAGCAGGCTGGTACACAGGCCGCCCTCGGGCGTGTCGGCCCCGCAGCTGCAGCAGCCGGTCGGCTGCCGAACCGGGCGACCAGCGGCCGGGCAGCGCCGGGGGTGCCCACCCCAGGCACCGACGCGCGGCTCCGGCCCTTGTCCGGGGCGGTGCCAGCCCGCCCCCGGTCGCCGGCGTCGCCGCACGGGGCCACCCCACAGGTTCAGGGAGCGGCTGACGGCTCTGGCGGTGCGGCTAGCCTTGGTGCTGCCGCGGGCGTGGTGCCCCTGCTGACCCGTTCTGACCCCCAATTGGCTGTGCGGGGTGCTGCTGCTGAGCCGGGACCCGACAGCGGGACCACGTCGACGCCCGTGGAGAGGCTGGCGTTGGGAGACACGGGACGCAGTCCGCGTGGATGGATGCCTACCGTTGGCCTTGGGCCCCGCCGCTTGAGCCCTGCGCCTGGGGGCCTGCGGACGGGGGTTGCTGGGGACGACGGGGGAGATGTGCTGGCAGGCCTCTTGCGGGAGTCAAGCGGCCGGGCTGGGCAGCAGGGGCCAGGCGGCTGGGTACAGGGCCCTGGGGCCGCTGAAAGAGCGGCTGGCGGCAGCCGGGCCCGGGACGCATCGACGGGGAGCAGGAGCAGGAGTGGAGGGCAGCGGCAGCTTGACACAGAGTGAGAGCGCGTTGCACTGCGCATTTGCACGGCGTATTGGTGTTATGTGTTACTGTCCAGGTGGTGTAGCCACATGGACTTACTGGTCTCGACCACAACTATCAGAAAACATTCATGTAGTGTTGCGTCGCTGCTGTACAGCAACAAAAAAAGCGTCCAACCTCAACAGGGCAGGAAGTGGTTTGTGGAGAGTGAGTTGCTGAGCATTCACTGAAGGCTTCATCCGATTATTCAAACTTGACTTGGATAGAGAGCACTGCGTTGGTCCCTTGCCACATTCGCACTAGCTAGTAGTATCCGTACTGTGGCAGTGGACCCGGCTGTGGGTGCAATGTGACAGCTGTACACATGGTGCCTGTCGGCCTGCCCTGACGGATGGAGCGCCGGCTGGAGCTCAGCGGCCGACTAGGATTCATTACCATCTCCTAATGCCACATCCGTGACTGGAAGGCGTCGAGCTGGGCACATCTTGCTAGCTTGACGCTGGCGGGGCATGTACCAACGCGCTTCTCTGTGGTGGCCAGGGGGTGACGGCGGCCGCGCACTTGCTGATTCGCCACAACTCGCAAAGCGGTGTGGTAATGAAGCCAGTGTTCCGGACTGCTATCTGGCATGGGCCATCAAGTGATAATATCTAAGTCCCTTCCAAGCAGTATGGCGCGCTATTCTTTGTTAATGTAGTTACCTGTAGGTGCGCGGTTCCACCGCATGTGTGCTGTCTGGCCTGCATTGCTGCTCACAGGGTACCCGTGTGCTTGGCAACCGAATTTCCGTCATGCGCATAGCGCATTTACTGCTTCTAAGCCTGGCAAGGCTGGGCGTGACCGTGCCTGAATGTAGGTTTAGCAGTTTTGGTATGCCCTTGACGTGGTGCGGGTGAGAGGATCGGGGCTGTCGTATGTACAGATGCTCTCCGTCAGGAAGGCCTTGGGCAGCTCCCTTTGCAGACCATCTAACGTATCGAGTTCCTCGCAATTACCCATTTAATTATCATGGGCCTTTTGGCATCTGCACCGCCCTGGGGTACCCATCGCCGCTTTTCCGGTGCGTTCTGTGCGAAAAAGTGATGGGGGGATCCCTGTGCGCCAACACCACATCCTGGGCTCAAAGGCCCCAGAGGCCACCGACCACCTGGAACCCGACCCAGCCATGCGGGCAGTGAACGCCTTTGAGGAAAAGGATATCCGTGCGGCGCACAGCATCAACTCCCTGATCATGGCCATATGGGGGGACGGGGCGAAGCAGCGTGGGTTAACGATGTGGGGTCCCGCAAAGGCGCGCGGAAGAGCGAGCCAACAAGGATAGGCCGGGGAGTACCGCTCATACTACTAGCGCTCGTCCGCCCCTGCTCCCCAAGGCCGCGCCCCTGACCCCTTTCCCCCACGATGCCGTTGCTCATCTCCGTCAGGGAAGGGCTTGCGTACCGTTGACTGCTGTTGCCGTACGCTTGATCCATTCACCGCAACCTTGCAGGTCACCCACCGTCCCTGCTGGTCCGCGCCCCCGCCACCTTCATAAGCTCCGGCCAAAACGCGTTCTGCAAATTGCAGCATGCATGTGGCCGTTTGCATGGTTGACCCGTCTTGACCCGTCGACTGAAAACGGCACACGCATGTCATTTGGTCGCGCAGCAGCAGCTGGAAGGGTATTGCGGAGATGGGATGATGAGAGGATGGGCTGCGGTGGGCGTGGTGGTAATACATGTTGCCTGAAGAGCCGGAATTGGCACGTGGCATGCGGGGCGGCAGTACTCCAAGGAGGATAAGGAACGCAACGTGTGAAGGCGAGGGTGTGGTCGTGGGTAGCAGCGCAGACCACACGGGTGCGTGGACATGCGTGAGGGCTGGGGACCAGTGCGCAGTGGGGACCTGGGGTCGGTTACAAGAGTCTCTCCCTGCAGGTAGTCGGTGTGCTAGGTGGTCGGAGCGGTGGACACGTAAGCGCTGCGCAACCTGGCATGAGCTTGGCGCGGGGCCTGTCCTGCTGGGGGAGCCGGCTTGCTGGTCACCATCTACACCGTCCAGAATGAGCCCGCCTTCTCGTCCGCTGTGGCCTTTGTGTGTCCCTGAGCGTCAACGAACGGCCTTTTACCGGTATAGGACGGATGCGATACCGTGCACACGACAATGCTGAAAACGCTGCTCTTGCGCACAGACATACACAGATGGGACACTCAAGGTGAGTATTCCTCAGGTGAGCGGGTGGGCGTACTCGCACGAGCTTTGTTCTGCTGTGCCGCGGGAGTCGACGGTCGACATGTCTACCCCTCCGCCAAGACCATGCTCCGCTCTACAACGTCACGGCTTTGGTACTAGACTGGTACATATACACAGATGTAAGTACCCCATCGCACGACCGGATATGCGTTCAGCGTACCGCAGGTGCCTGGCCTGCAACAATGCAGTATGGTGTAGTGTGTTAAAAGGGGGGTTGCTATTCTCCTCGCCCCTGTTACACCAGAGGCGCCTAACCTGACAAAGTGGAATCATCCTCAGCATACCGTACAGCAACCCCCGCATGTGCAAAGCATGTCCGGCTTTGTTCTGGACGGGTTACAGCATGTTACAGCGTGCATGGACAGGGCCGCTGGTCTCGCGCCTTCAGCCCTGCGACCGCTGTGCCATATAAGCACCGGGCAACACAAATGGACGTGCCTTGGCATCGGACACGTAATTCCCTCCACATAAGGTCGGTAAGGGACATGTGAGCCACGACGCGATGCTGCCAATGCCACACAAACACACGACATGCGTTGCGGGTATGCAGACATGCCACAGCACGTCCAACAGTCCAAACCCCGCGAAGGGGGTGGACCACGTGCGAAGCTAACCTGTGACGCTGTACCATGCCGTAAAACAGTATCCGAATGCAATGCTCCAACAGAAGCCAGAAGCCAGCAGGCAACAGGAGGTACACTCAGCGCACGCTAGTCCTGCAAACCACGTACCATTATGCGATGATAGTGGGCCCCGCACGCCGTGCCTGCACGCGGCCGGTAGTCCCTGTACTTGCCCACACAACCGCCAAGCACTCCTGCTGTCCACCGCGCAACTTGACCCACACTCCTCTCCACGCTCATCGCCGCTCTCCATTCCTGCAACTACACAAAGCGCTGGAAACCCGCTGCTGCTGCTGCCATGCATCCGCCATGCTCACTGCCCGCTCGCCCCCATCCAGGTGAGCTGCCCGTCCGGCTTGGTGGGCAGCTTGAAGTGCAGGGCGGGCTCCAGCGGCTTCCCGCCTGCCAGCATGGCGCGCTTGATGTCCGCCCGCCGCCGCACCAGCTCCTCCGTGCTGACAGAGGCAGGGATGGGCAGCGGCTCCAGGCTCACCACGCGCCGCTCCTTGCCGTGCTGCGTGGTGTGCGAGCTGACCCGCACTACCCCGATGCCCGTTGCAAACAGCGTGTGGTCACGCCCAATCTCCACATTGTTCCCGGGGTAGAACTTTGTGCCGCGCTGCCGCACTAGGATCATGCCGGGGAAGGCAAGCTCGCCGGCGCACATCTTCATGCCCAGGTTCTTGGGGTGGGAGCCCACATTCTGCTTCGCCGAGCCGCCCGCTTTCTTTGTAGCACACCGATGTTGCACGAGTGTGCTGCCCCAATCCAGCGCGCTGGCGTGCGCGGGCACGCCTGACTCGTGCGTGGATGCACCGATGACAGTGCCACGCAGCAGGCCCGAGAGCCCTATCCCAGCAGCCTTTAGACTACAAGCTAAGCTACTGCATGTCTGAGAGCCTAGCATCAGGAGGGGCCTATCAGCTTTCGGAGCTCGCTGTTATGAGGGTGAAGGGCTAGAACAGCGGAGCGGCGTCTCTAGAGCCGATGGACCTGCAGATTGCTTAAGGATCACTATAAACTAGGACCTGTACAAGGCCATCCTCTGTTGGATCGAATGACTTGCCAGTGTCTTGCTGCTATCGCGTACTACGCCAAGCATTTGACTTGGAGATAGAGGTGATACAACGAAAGGACATTAATACACAAGAACACATATAGCTGCTGACGCCCATTTCACGGATACGGAATTCCAAAGTACCAGACAAAGAAGTCAAGTCAACGAGTGGGTGGCCATGAAGCCACCAGGCGCGGCTGCGCGCCGTTGCTTATCCTTACTGCAAGATATAGCTGCTAGGAAAGAGGCCGCTTGCGCTTTCCAGGCCGAGGTGCAGGAGCTGTCCCTGCTCTTATTGGACTTGCGCCCGTTGCTCGAGGAGCTTTCGCCGGCTTCGGCTGTTTCCTTTGGGCCATGCGTCGAGGTAAGATGAACGCTACTGCGTTCGTGAAAACCCGCACCCAAAATGGTTAAGCCGGCAACCGTGCCTAGCTGCCTTCCATAATCTTTCCAGCTCACCCATACCGGTACCCAGGTAGCGCTTTACACAACGCTCACCCGTACGACCCTCTCCACCCATTGCAATGTACCGCAGGCCCTGGAAGCTGCCCTGGATGGCTTCTCCCGCGGGCTGCTGCGCTGCTGCACCCAGGGCCCTCTGCAGACGCTGCTGGGTGCGGACGGCCTGCTGCATGGCCTAGTGGACGCCTGCGTTGGCGCCCGCGAGGCACTGCGCCCCTTGGAGGACGGGGCGCTACCAACCTTGCTGTCTAGCCAGGCGCGCCTGCTGGGCAGGCAGCTCGAGGGCGCTGGGGTGAACATCGAGACGCTGCGGCGGCTGCGGAGCACACTGTACGAGCTGGAAGAGGAGGTGCGTTAGCAGCGTTACCGATGCAAAGGCGGCCCATGAGATTGAGTTGTACAGCAAGCATTCCGTGTCGTGTTGTGTGCAGGTCCCCATCTTGTGAATCGCCTGCTCACTTGCTTGTGCTGCTCACCAGGACATCGTCATCTGGCTCACCAGCCCATCTTCAACGGGACCACTTCCCTGCTGCACTGCCCACTACACAGGCTGAGCGTGTGCGGGTGGGAGCCTGTGACGGCGCCGCCTTTAGCGCGCTGCTCACGCACCTCACCGTGGGCTGCAAGCCGCAGCAGCTGGCCTCTGACGTGGCCTTCCTGCAGCAGGAGCTGCGGGCGGCGGAGCAGCAGCTGCGCCACGTGCGGGCGTCGCTCCTGCGCCGCATGGGAGACGTGGTGGCGGCCATCGCGGGCCCGCTGTTGGACCAGCAGCTGCCAGATTGGCAGCAGGAACCGGGTACGCAGCAGGGGCCAAAGTGCAGCCCAAGTCCCCGGAGCGAGGAAAGGCCAGACGTGGGGCACAAGGGTGAGGGCGAGAGGCTGCAGAGCTTGGGGGAGGCGCCCCAGGCTCGCGCCGCGTCTCGGCAGCAGTCAGTGGGGCGGACGGAGGCAATGGAGGAGGTCGGTGGTACAGCGCCAGCGGAGAGTGCTGGGGGCGACGGGGAGATGCAGCTGGCACGTGCCGTTGCGGTGCTGGCGGGTGGTGCAGCGGCGTCGGGCGAGGCGCGCCTGGGGGCGGTGGAGGCACTGTGCACCGTGTTGAGCGGAGCGGCGGCAGAGCCGGCTGCGCAGGTGGGACACTTTCAGTTGTAACCAGCAACATAAATACAACCCGTTGGTGTTACAACTGGCGGGCGGAGCAGCAGGGGTTCCTTGCTGCCGGCAGCGGTGTCCTGAGTGCAGCTGTACTGCAGTCATTTACGAGAATCTATGCTGTAGTTGGGTTACAGCTTACCGGGTATGCCCTGCCTGCAGGTAATCGGCACGGCGGGGGCCACGGCGCTGCTGCGGCAGCTGCAGGTGGGCAGCAGCGGCGCGGAGCTAAAGGCGGCGGCGCTGCGGGCGCTGGTGGCGCTGGTGACCCTGCAGCCGGACTGCGGGCAGGTGCTGGTGGCCGCCCGGGCCGTGCCCTTGCTAACCCACATCCTCAACAGCTACCTGGAAAGCAGCGAAGCCCAGGGCCAGGGAGCCCCCTCTCCGGGCCACGCAGAGGGCGAGTGGTCGTCCCTAGGGCATGGGTCGGTGCTGGCCAGGCTGGGCCCGGCGGCCAGCAGCCCGGGCAAGGCGGTGCACAAGCGGCCGGGACAGCAGCAGCTGCAGCAGCAGCGGCAGCAGGCGGAAAAGGCTGGCACGGGTGCTGCTGCTGCTGCTGTGGCGCCCGTGGGGGGCAGTGCTGGGGAGTGCGAGGTGTGCCACAACGCCGTGCTGCTGCTCAAGCGGCTGGCGCCAGATTACGTGGTAAGAGCTGTACTCCTGAAGCACAGCTGCACTTGTACATCCTTGGGCAGCCACATGCATATGGGCAACTTGCGTACAACGACACAGCTCTCGGGTACTGTGGTGCTACTAGTGCGCATGCTTTACAGCTGTGCACCATGACGGCCTCCCTCCAGGCCGACATGCTGCAGGCCGGCACGGTCCCGGCGCTGTGCCGCGCGGTGGGGCTGCCGGGCGGGGGCCCGCTGGCCGCCGCCGCTGCGTGCGTGCTGTCGGAGGCGCTGCACGACACGGGGGTGGCCCTGCAGGTGGGCACAGATGCAGGTTGGGAGCTGCAATGGGAGCTGCAACCTGTTGAAAACGCCTGAGACCAGAAAAGCAAGCTGCTCACCGACGCAGGAAGTGCGGTACTGTATGGTGAAGTGCCGGGAGCCCTTTGGGCCCCCGGCCGCATCTCGTTGGCCGGTGATATTCCTCGCGCCCTGCCCCTAGGCGACGCGGGAGGACCTGCTGGTCCGCCTGTCACAATTGCAGCGCCACAACCGGGCCACGGAGCTGGCGGCGGCACGCAGCTGCACCTCCGCCCTGCTGGGCCACGCGGCACAGCTGCGGGCCGCCTGCACAGCGGGGGCCGGCACGGGCACCGGCACGGGCAGCGCTGCCGCCTCCGAGAAGGGCAGCGTGGCGTCCTCCGGCCCCACGCCACCCAGGGGCTTGCAGGCGTCTGGCGGCAACAGCGGTAGCAGTTGCAGTGGTGGAGTGCCGGGGCCTGGGTCCTCTGCTGCACAGCTGTGTGCGGAGATGGGCCGCGCCTGCAGCACTGCGAGCGTGGAGGTGCTGGTGGGCATGGTGGTGGAGGCGCAGGAGACATCCGACGGCCTGCCCAACGGACCTAATGATTCTGGTAAGGTGCCACAGGCATAGTTTGTACGTTTGCACCAGCTTCAGCTGGGTGGGGTGCTGGCCACACCGCTTCCGTAATGGGCAGCACCGGACGCGGCACGATGGGGTCTACGTGCCGCTATGGCGACACGTTTATACCCCACTGCAGGCTGGGAAGCGTCTGTCGGCGCTGCGGAGCTGCTGCCGTTCTGCCTGGCCACGCCTGAGGCCCGGGGGGTGCTGCTGCGCCACGCCCTGGCGTGTGTCTGCCAGCGTGCGGCGGCGGGCGAGGCCTGGGCGGCGGCGGCGGCGCTGCGGCTGGCAGCGGAGGAGAGTGGCAAGACGGCGACCGTGCGGTGCCTCGCGCAGGTGTGTGCTAGCTGGTGGGGCCAGGCTGACTTGGAAGCCACGAGCTAATTGTCCGGATCTCGATGGACTACTTGCTCGCCTGTTCTCAGCAGTAGGCTGTTTTCCGCGGTAGACTGAGCTTGCGCAGGCTGGTGTTGAAGGGGAAAAGTGACCGGGACGCTGGGAACGCTCTGTGCGGGTCGTTCTTGCATTCATGTTGATGTGTGCACAGGTTGGGCCGCACAGCAAAGCACTGCGTCTGACCGGGCGCGTACTGTGTTAGGATGCCCAGAAAGTAAGAAATGCAACCATGGAGCGGCCCTGCACATACCGGTAGCATGTAACACCAGTCCACCCACGTGCACTGTGGGACTCTTTGGTCCTCCGTCCCATTTGCCCGTGCAGCTGTTGGCTGCTGGCGGCACCACGGGCCCCAGCCCGGCCCATGCCGCCACGGCCGCGCTGCTGCTGGGCGGCGCGCTGCGGCCCGCGGCCGGGCGGGAGCGCGACCGCTCTGCGCTGCGATGCTGTGAGGAGGCGTGCGGGGAGGTGCAGCAGTGCGGCGCGCTGCGGCCGCTGCTGCAGCTTGGCAGCAGTCCCGACGCGGGGTGCAGGAACGCAGGTGGGAAGCTGCATCTTTACATCATTACAATGAGGTCGCATGGACGCCTGCCGCCTTTGCGACTGGACTGCCGTCACAACGGCGCGTGCATGCGCGCAAACACCGGATGTGAAGACCTAATGTACCACGTACCGTCCCTCTCTTATGGTGCGCTATTGGTGGTGGCTGCAGGCCTGGCCGCGCTGTGCGTGATGGCGCTGTATGGCAGCCTCCCGCTCCGCGACGCGCTGGCGGCCGGCGGCGGCGTGGTGCTGCTGGCGGAGGCGTGCCGCCACGAGGCCGTGCCGCTACCGTCGCTGGGCGGCCCCTGCCCCGCGCCGCCGCTCACGGCGCCCAACACCCTCGGCCAGGCGGCGGCGGAGGCGCTGGCGGCGCTGTCCGCCGCCTCTGCCCCGCTCTGCCGTGCCGTGTGCGCCCACCTCATGGCGTCGCTGGGCGGCAGCGCCGGCGCCGCCACGGCGACCGCGCTGGCCGCCAGCGCATGCCACGTGCTCAGCCTGGTGGTGGCAGGCGTGCCGGAGGGTGGGCCCACCCTAGTGTCCCTCAGGGTCATGGGGCCCCTGGCAGCGCACATCCAGGGTGCTCCGAGCGCCATGGGCCCCGGCACACGGCAGCAGAAGCAGCTGCAGGACGACGGGGACGCGGAGGGGCGCGAGCTGCTGCAGGCGCGGGCGGTGCGGCTGCTGTGGGCACTGTGCAGGGGTGGCGGCCCAGGCGTGGAGGCCGCGGTGGCGGCGGGAGCTCCCGTGGCACTGCTGCAGCGGGTGGCAATGTCCGGGGCAGGACAAGGCCCAGGGGCGCCATCAGCGGCCCTGGCGGCGCGCGTGGAAGCAGCGGCTGCGCTGCATCCCCTGGTGAAGAAGTCTGAGGCGGCGAGAGAGGCGGCGCTGGGCGGCGGGGCGCTGGGGCTGCTGCTGGACCTGGCGCGGGAGTGTCCCCCGGGCCTGGCGCTGTGGGACGAGGCGCTGGGGGCGCTGGCGGTGCTGGCGGCGGCACGCGGGCCGGGCGGGGGCGAGGCGCTGCGGGCACTGCGGCAGATGCTGGTGCGCGGGGGGCGGCACGAGGCGGCGGCGGCGGCCACGGTGGCGAGCCGCATGAGCTGTGCACCGGCCGGGCGAGAGGCGCTGCTGAGCGAGGAGCTGCTGGAGCCGCTGGTGCGGCTGCTGGCAGCCGGTGAGGAGGGGGCGTGTGCAGTGGACGCGTGTCTAATAGCTCCTCCTGGGTGCAAACCGGCAGCTGCCTCTTGCATCATGCCAAGATTTTACCCCGCTACTTGAATTTGTGCCTTATTTTTAGCCACACGCTCTCCCGGCGATTCCAGGTGATGACACGGCTCGGGCTGCTGCCGCCAGCGCGCTGTGCCACCTGGCTGTGCCCGCGTCGCTGCCGCTGCCGCCCTGCCCCGCGCTGCCCGCCGGCGGCAGTGTGCGGCCCAAGCTGCTGCTGGTGCGGGCGGGGGCGGTGCCGGCCCTGCTGGACGTGCTGCGGGGAGGCGCAGGGGCAGGGGAGGGCGCGCAGCCCAGGTCCGGGTCCGCCGCTGGCAAGGGCAAGGGCGAGGCGGCCCCGCCCTCCGGCGCGGTGCTGCAGCAGGCGGCGGAGGCGCTGGAGTGCCTGGCTGGCGGCGAGGAGGGCGTCAAGGCCATCAGGTGGGCACTGGAGCAGAGGACACAGCGCGGTGGATTGGGTGTCGTTGCCGGGGGCTGGGCTGCCGCTTTGCATCCTGCGGCGTGCTGACTCGCCGTTACGCTGTAATTATGAACAGCTAGGGTACCATCTCACTTGAGTAACACCTGACTGCTGGCCCCCAGGTCCGCCGGCGGCGTGGATGTGCTCAAGGAGGTGGTGGCACGTGGCAAGCGGCGGCAGGTGCTGGAGGCGACGGCCAGGGCGGCGGCAAGCACGCTCACGGCCGTCCTGTCCGCGTGAAGGCGACGGAGGTTACCATCCTCACCTCACCTCACCTCGCTCTGTAGCACGTGTGCGCCACCAGCAGCCACACCGTTTGCGTGTCAAACGTCTATCGGTATTACCGGTGTCGTAATATCCGGCTTGCATCCTGTGTAAGGAGGCCTGCTTTTAATACGACGATGTCTTACACAGGCCTCCCTCTTGCAGCAGCGGTGCTGACAGTCTGGTGTCATGCGCTCTGGAAAGCCACCTGCCACCTGCCCCGTACCAACGCACCGACGGCCACCAGGGCCGCTCATCGCACAAAGCTTCACACCGCCATTGTCAAGGCAATAACGAAGCAGCCACGTACTTGAAGAGCCGGAAATGGTCTGCCCATGCTTAATTACCCTTGAAGTGCTCACGTGGGCACTGACCACATGCCACTGGAATCAACATGCCAGATACATGACAGCCAGGCAGTGACCACGGTAAGGTTTGGCACCGTTTGTGCTGCCCACATACTGCATAAGTCAGTCAGTCAATCAGTGTTACACGGCGAGGGTTCCTTGAAACCCGCCGCAAATGCAACGACCCTGTACGAGCCGGAGGCTCAAGGGTCTCCATTCAGAGGGCCAAGAACGCTTTGTCTGATCGACCAAACTTTCGATAGCAAACCTGCTAGCTGAACCTGATCGCCTTCCAGCATCAGTTTTCGAATGTTACCATCCAGAGGACGGATCCCCTGCTACCATCCATTGGTAGGTCAAAAGCAGGAATGAGCTCAGAATACACAGGACACTCCATCAGAACGTGTAGCTCGTCCTCCACCATCCCTGTACGGCACACCTGGCAGACCCGCAGATCCCTTGCAACCGTACTGCAAGTCCTGTTTGCTGCAAGTGGCCAGCAGCCGAGCCGAAAACGCATCAATATCATCATACTGCATAAAGGCAGAATGTGAGCACAACAAGCCTGACCACAAAACAATGCTGCCGTCCAAGCTTGCCAGCCGATGGACATGTCATGCGGACCACTATTATGCTCTGCACAACCACGACACAGCCTAGCACGGGTGACCACAGCTGCTCCCCAAGGCTGCCTGCTGCTGCTCGGGTGCTCCTCCCACCTCGGCTAGCTGCACACAGCTGCACACCGTCATCTCCGGCGCCCTCTCCACCCATGCACAAACCTGCATCGCATACCGTTGTACAACATCCTGCATCGGCCGACCACTAATAGCGGTCCACCGCCGGCGCCCCCTCCGTCCATGTATGCCCTGCCGCGCCCCTTACTTCCTTCCCCTCCCTCGCGCGTTGCGCTCCGTTATGCGCACCGTCACCTCCACCTCCACTGGCAGCGCCCAGGCTGCCTGCTGCTGCCCGGCTGGTTACCCCAGCGAGCTAGCCTGGCTCCAGCACCTCGGGGTCCCATCCTCTCCTACGCACCACCCTACAGTACCAACCCGGCCCTCGCAATCTCAACAGCTCAGCACCTCGTTGTCCAGCGCTGCCTCCCCCTCCCCCAGGGTCACCTCCCTGCCTCGCCCTCCCCGCTGGCCCCCTCCCCCCGCTGCGCGTTCCGCTCCTTGATCCGCGCCACCACCTCCACCGGCAGCGCCCAGGCGGGGTCTATCTGGCCCAGCCCCGGGTACCCCATTAGCGCCAACCCCGCGATGCCGAAGAAGGTGTGGTACACGTCCGCCATGTCGTCGGGGCGGTCGGAGATGCCGCCGTCCTCCTCGTCCTGGCAGTCCAGGATGAAGGCCGTCAGCGCGCCCCGGTCGATCCAGTGCAGCCGCCCCAGGATGGACAGGCAGGACAGGCACCACCACGAGTAGCACACCTGAGGGCGCGGAGGAGGAGCAATGGGGAAAGGGTGGTGAGGAGGCACTGCCGTCAGGTTCGAAGGGGAGCTTCGGTACCGAGGGCGTCAAGTCGTTCAAGCTGGAACGGTGCTGGTCAGCAAGATGAAGGCCTTGGTGGAAGACTGGCAGGCTACGCGCGCAAGGTGTGGCACTCGTGGGCCCACAGCCAGGGACGGCGCCCTGCCAGCGTACTGCATACAGGCGAGTCAACCGAGGGAGTCCAACGTTAAGGTGCGCCGCTCACGCTAAACATCATCAAGCCCCACACTGCATGTGCCCCTGGTACTACGTGGCCTCCTGTGCTCCCCGGCACCACTCACGTCCTGCAGCTTCTCCGGCCGGCCGTTGAGTCCGCCGGACGCCGTTTGCCGCTCGCACAGCCTGATGGACGCAACAGCGGCGCGGTGCAGGGCGGGCGCACGGGAGGCAAGGTGTAAGCCGACGCGCTCCGCACACCACTTCCTCTGCATGCCATGCCATGGTACGCAGGGCAACAGCGTATGCCATACGTGCAGTGCAGCGGCACACAGGTGCGCAGTGCGTCATGCGGCTGGGCGACGGGAAGCCCGCGCAGTGGCCGCCGCACCACTTGCCATCCCGCCACTGCACCCAGCCGGCGCACGCCCCGTTCCGCCCCTTATCCCACATACATTAAGCACTTGTGGTAATGCCAATGCTGGTGGGGCGGACCATGCAGCCAGAAAACAGATGCAAACACCGTAACAACGGAGCAGGACCGCCGCCCTGCTCACCACCAGCAGAACAGGTCCCTGTCCACCAGGTGCAGCGCGTCCGCCAGCGCCAGAGCACCGATGCACGTGAACACCTGGCCCGCGTGGGACTCGTTGCCTGGGGGCGGGAGGTGGGGGTTGCGGAGCAGGGAAGGAGACCAAGGGACGGGGCGGGGGGGGGGGCGGCATGATGTCCAGCGGGAACACGGGTACTGCGCATGGGGTGCGCGCACTAAAGTAGGATGTTGTAACACATGGAAGCGCAGGGTGCGCGTGGCAAGGCTGCAACACCTGACGGCCCACCCTGACAAGGGCTCGACAAGCGAGGCGTGGTCAGCAGGGGCCGGCCCCACACGTGAGGGGCGGGGGCGACACACCGGGCCGCATGGAGGGCCCGTGCACACCCGCCACTCCACAACCCAAGAGCAACCACAGTTGCTTAGCACAGGTTATCACTGTTCAGCTCATGGAGGATGAGCGCACACCTGGCCCTGTCTCCTACCCCCCTGCCTACCGGGCGTGCATCCGAACCCCCCGTCAAAGTTCTTGCACCGCGCAATGAAGCGCAGCGCTGCCGGCACGTCCACGGCCGAGGTGCGGCCCAGGATAGACAGGCACAGCAGCGCGCAGTAGGAGAACCTGCGGGAAAGCAGCGGACAGGGTGCGGGCGGGGCGTGCATTGGTGCATGCCAAGCGGGGGTGCACCAGAATGCCGCCTGGCATTGGCTTGGCCTGAGCAATACGGGCATCGGCGTGCCGTACCGTACTGTGGGGCGCTGCACCCGCACGGCTCACCATCATACCACCCCGTGCCCACCAACGTCTCAGACTCTCGTCTTGCAACTGATCTTCTCTGTAGTGCCGCAACGGTTAGCGCACCTGGTGTCGATCTCCCCCCAGCGGTCGCCCGCGAAGGAGCCGTCAGGCTGCTGCAGGGAAGCCACGTCTGCGCAGCAGCAGAAGAAAGAGACTGTTGCCTAGAGCGATAGGACAGCAAGCTCCAGCGACATTGAACACAGCCACTGGTTGGTGTAAGGGCTTATGCCTCTGTTGCCCTGCAGGCGGGGGTTGCTGGGTCACCCTCCTGCACCCTCCACCATCCTTCTGGCAACTGCGCCCGCTCCCGCCTGCCCCCCGCCCGCGCAACGCACAGCGGTTGCTCACATGAAGCCACCTTGTCGGCATCCACGTCGTCAAGCCGGTCGTACAGCGCCAGGATCTGCACCGCACTGAGCGTGTACAGGATGTGGGGGTCGTTCCGCTCGCTGCCCCCGAAGCCTCCGCAATCGTGCTGACACCGTTTCACCCATGCCAGAATGGCATCTTTGTCCATTTCATGAAGCCGGCCTAACAGGTACATGGCCGAAAGGCCCCAGTACATCCCGCTCATCCAGAAGTGCTCGGTCGCGACAAACTCCATCTTGTCCGGCGTATCCCATAAACGCGAGAATGACCGTATGTACGCTGCATGTTTCTCGACCAGAAGGCTCTCGCGGCCAGGAGTTGGGTTTGTCATCGTGTTGCGTGTTGCTGGGAGGTGGGAGTGTTCGCTGCGACGCTTAGCTCAAGTGCGAAGGCATACTGGCTTGCACTTGCAGACGACGCACAGGATGCCATGTGATAGGTTGACTCCCCTCTGTGCAACATGCTCTCGAGGCTCTCGGCGAGGCGTTCGATGCAAGGGAGTCCACCCGGTGGAGACAGACAGGTTGTTACCGTCAGCACTGCCAGAACGTTCGCACCCCGGATGGGCCATACCCATGCAGCCTCTCACGCAGCCATACAGATGAGTGGCGTCACACCGCAGGTTACATGCCCATGTGCACTTGCGCCCAGGAATACAAACTGGTACATGGTCAAGCCTCACGTGGGGCCCGAGGGCACGGCGGCACCCCGGGCGGCGCAACCCCTGCAGCAGCGCAAGCGGTGGTCAGCAGCACGCAGGTAAGGTGTCAATCGGTGGCAAGGGAGGGCTCAGCGTGTCTGCCCAGGGTGCGTCCAGGGTGTAGCAGTGTCTATGGGTGGTCCGGTGGCTTGTGGTGGGGATACAGTCTGGACAGGTATCCACATGCCATGTGCAGTGCACGCCGGAGCTAAGCCTGCTAAGGGGCGCAGTGGCGGCCGCCCAGCGGGAGGCGATTGAAACTCAGGATCCCGCCGGGACGGTGGTAGCACATGAGCGTGTGTAGGCGCAGAGTGTTTGCAGGTCTAGGTGTGCCACCACGGTGTGCCACGCAGGGGCAGGGCCGAGGCCAGTGCAGACCGCTCGGGGTGTGGGTGTGGCAGGCCGCGTCCTGTGCATATGTCCAGCAGACACCCTAACACATGGTTAGTCGTTGTCTCTGCCTGCAGATACTGCTGGTGACCAGCCCTGGCCAGCGTGGCTGGGCCCAGGTAGGCAGATAGTGTCAGTCCAGAACGTTGGCTGCAGGAGATCCCCTGGCACGTGGCAGCACCCCGTCAAGTCATGCCTTGATACGATGCGGCTAAAGCATCAGGGGAGCTCGCTTGCCACCAACCGGCGCGCCAGCAGGTGCCAGTGTCGGGGTGCCAGCCTTTCGTTGTGGCGTGGCTCGCGTGCACGCACTTGTGTACGGTAGCTTGTGAAATACATCTGGCACGGTCGCACGATCCTGCAGCGGTCAGTGGCCGCCCTCCCAGAGCCCTCGTGTGCTACAAATGCCATGCATTGCGCTGTCTGTAAGGTACAGTGCCACCTGCCAGGAACCCACGTACGGCACGGCACGGCACGATCGGCCACGCACCACCATGACCCCGACAAGGCGGCAGAGGTGCGGGAGGGGCGGGCGAGGGGCGGCGCCGCCGC
>QAXN01000212.1:33758-46313 GCA_004335795.1 Chlamydomonas sp. 3222 | reverse complement strand
GGCGTCAGGTAATTTTGGGAGTTAGGACGCTAATTTGCAGACGAACGCTTTGTACCAAGAGGACATCCTATGCATACATGTGCACAAAGCTCACTGTCAAAGCTCCTGCGTAGCGTGTCCCCGGTCTTGGCCTGACACCGCACTCGCTGACAGGGCGGGGCCCACTGTCTCCGCGCATGTGCGGGGCATTGTAATGCCATATGGGACGAATGCTGCGCTGACCTGAGCGTGCCAGCTCGCACGCTCCGACTCGAAAGGGCAAACGTCATTGTGCTCCCGCCGAGAAGAGTAGCTGTCTAGAAGGCTGCTATCACGCCAGGCCTGAAAGCGGCCGTAATAAGCGTAACTCCTTGGCAAAAGAGGCAATCCAACGCTTTAGGGTGCGCAAAAGGAGGGAAGCGGCAGAAACTCCGAAATCAAGAATGAAGCAAAAGCTAAAGGAGGCACACTGCTTATAGTAGTAACAGAGTGGTACTTGTTTGCGTTCCGTGGAATCGAAGGAATGCTTTCTGCGCGACTTGAACATTCATGATGCCGATTATGACGTGGGCCAGCACCTATCAATGGGCCGTGCCCGCGCTCGGCTCAAACTAGTTGTTAAAGACACTCTTGTGTGATGAGAGCCGTCGGGTTCCACGCCTCGCCTTTCCGCGCAGATGGGTCGGCGACACGGAGTCGTCGCCTAGGACTCAGAGTGCGCGCAAGCGCGGGGGCGTTCCAGGTAAGGACTCATTACTTGGTGACTGCCTATACCACGTGCAAATAGCAAAGGGCTCGTACCCGAGCCAAATTGCCCAACCTTGTGCGGGCGTTGGGCAGGGGTGCGAGAAGCCCTTGCCGACCCGCATCAAGGTGGTCGGCTGCGGGAGCTGCGGCGTGGACTACTTGGCGTCTGTGGCGGCCTATCCGCGGCCAGATGAGAAGCTTCGCACCGAGCAGCTCGAGGTCAGTACCCTGCGCTGTGCTGTGCCTGGAGGCCAGGCGAGCGGCTGCCACGTGTGGGGGATCGGCCTCGCTGTCTTGGTTCCCACCGATCTCCGCGCTGCAGGACCAGGCTGAAACGGGTGACAGCGACCTGCTTTGACCACCTGTACGGATCCAGCGGCCGTCTTCAACGTGTCACTGCCGTACAAGTGCTGATGCCCAGGGCAGCTGTCGCCTACTGCCGGCCCTCCTCCTTGCGTGTTCCCACCCCCAGCCTTAACCCCCCTCCCCTACTGCACCACCACATTCGCGCCCACAGGTGCAGGGGGGTGGCAACTGTGCGAATGCGTTGACTGCGGCGGCACGCTTGGGCCTGAGCCCCACGCTGGTCACCAAGGTGTGTATTTGGAGGGGTTACCGCACCTGACGGCGCACTGCGGAGCGGCACTGTGGCAAACGGAAACAGTCCCTACCATGCAGATCGGTGGCGACGGCCTGGGCGATGGCATCATCAGGTGCGCCGGAGGCAACGCGGGGCTGGGCTGCACCCTGGGGATCCATGCCACGCCTGGCTAATGGTGAATTGATCAGAGTGTGGAGGCCTGGGATGTACCTTGGGGGTCCTTGGAGATGCCGCGCTTGGCTGATGGTGGATGTATAGAGCATGGAGCGTGGCCGGCAGGAACGGCAGGTGGAAAAACTGGGAACAAGTACTGGTATGCGCGCCTTAGGGGCAGGGATGTCGGGCTGTGCCCTGACATTCTGCTGGACGCGCTGCTGGAAATGCAGCCCTTGAGCTTGCGCGCCAGGGCTCAAGGCCCCGTGCTGCTGGACCAGCGTGCAGCGGCCCGCCAGGCAGCCAGCGCTTGCATACTTTCGTTGTAGTCGGTTGATAAGATCAAGACCCCGCCGTGCACATTGGGTAACCTTGCTCACTCCCTCACCCGCTCCTTCCTTTGTACTTGCTGCTGGCGCTGCTTGTCCCGCCTACGCGCCCGCCTGCCCGCCTGCATGCATGCTTGTAGCGAGCTGCGGCGTGACGGCATCGACACTGCCCACGTGCTGCGTGCCGAGGGCCACCCCTCGCCCTTCACCTACATCATTGTGGACCGCACAGGTGCGGGGGTCGCCACCGGCCTTGCGGAGGGGTTTCGCGGAGGGTGGCGGGGGACGCGGGCGCGTGTATAGCTCGGGATGTTGGGCATGCAGAATGCTGCGGGCCACACGTTCCGTATCGTGGACATTGCGGGTGTGATCTGCGGGTGCCTGCTGGCGCGTTGGGTGGGAGCTGGCAAATGGGATCACCGCAGCTACCTTGTGGCGGACCTTACCGGCGCAGCGCTCACCACAGGCACTGTGGAGGGGGCCAGGGAGCCGATCGGAGCCTCACAAGGGTGTGCCTACCCGGTGCAACGGACTCTGTTTGGGGCGTTTGCAGGGGCCAAAGGGGCACGGGCTTCTGGGCAGAAGTGGGGCCGAGGGTGGGGCATAGAGAGGGCAACAGCGAACGCGACGCCACGGTTGCGGCCTCCACCTAACACCCGCCTGCACACAAGCCCTGTGCGCAGCGCGGCAGCATTCAGTGCTTTGTCGTGGAAGCAGTGGGGCGTGTCTGTACCCCAGCCTGCTGCTACCGACAACGGCTTGGCCTGCCCGCCTTTGACCTCCCAGCACCTCAAACCCTGCGCCGTGGTCCCCCGCTTCGCCCCGCTCCCCAGGCGGCACCCGCACCTGCATCCACACGCCCGGCGCCCCCATGGCGCCTGAGGAGCTGGGCCCGCAGCGCACCTCCGAGGTGCTGCAGGGCGCGGCGCTGGTGTACTTCGACGGCCGGCTCACGGAGGCGGCGGTGCTGCTGGCGCGGGCGGCGCGGGAGCGGGGCATACCGGTGAGCGGGCGCAGACGTGCCCGGGAGGGGCAGCAGGGGGGTGCTCGTTGTGCTGGAATTATAGGGTCACGCGTAACTGGCCGTTGGCTGGGGGTGGGGTTAGTGTGGTTCCGTGGGCGCGGTCTACAGTGAGGTCAGGCGAGGAGGCTTGGTGTGGAGGGGGGGAAGGTTGGGGCGTTGGTGGGCGTTGGTGGGCGTCGGTGGGTGGGTATTCAGCACACCACTGTTGCACGTGGTGGGGCGGGTGTCAACCGCCCAGTTCCACCGGTCCCCGCACGCAGGTGCTTGTGGAGGCGGAGAGGCTGCGGCCCGGCCTGGAGGTGCTGCTGGCGGAGGCGGACTATGTGGTCACCAGCGCGCACTTCCCGCAGGACTGGACGGGTGAGGGCGGGGCGCTTGGGGTTGCGGGGCCGGGGAAATCCGGGTGCGCGTGCGGAGTGCGGAGGGGCGGGGGTGCGTGCGGCTTGGTTGCGTGCCATGGAAAGGAAGCTGGTGGAGCAGGTACCAGTGGGTAATGGCACAGTCACACGTGTGAGTGCGTGATTGTGCAAATTGTGGTCCACCCAGTATCCTGGGCTGGAGTGCAAGCAGGTGCCCTGGAGTGAGCTGAGGCGGGTCTCTTGCTCACAGGACCCCTGCGTTTGGTGCCGAAGACCTGTCACGTGCAAGAGATGCAACGCGAAGCACGAGCTTCAATGCAACCACTCAAGCTGGCATCTGCGCATCACGTATTGACGTTGCTGCGGCCCTAGTCGACGCGCCAACACCTGCAGCCATGTGCTGCTCCTGCTGCCACCACCATCAGGGCGCCACTGCCCTCCTTCCGAACCAGCGCAGGGTAATACCCCAGCGCGGTCTGCACCCCATGACCCGTGTGGCACCACTTGACTTACGAATGACCTCGCGCCCCACACAGCCCCACATGCCTCATGGCCCCGCCCCGATGCCCACAGGCGAGGCGGTGCTGGCAGACGCCGTGTTGGCCACCTTTGAGCGCCTGCCCGCCGCGCGCTGGGTCATCACCACCCTGGGCACTCGGGGGGCGGTGCTGCTGGAGCGCGAGCGGGGGGACCAGGGGCAGGGGCAGCAGGAGGCTAGCACCCTGGAGGCGGTAATGGAGCGCCTGCAGCAGCAGTTGGCGGCGGCCGCAGGGGGCGAGGGCAATGGTGACGGCGTGAGCTGCGTCAGCTCCTCGGGCGTGCGCATCAGCGCGGGGCGGGTGGCGTCCACGCCTGCGGCCGTGGGGCTGTCGTACAGCGGGAGCAGGTGGGGCAGGGGTGGGGAGGGAGCAGCAGGCCGAGGGGCCGGGGTGCTAGGCGTGCTGGTGCCGCCATGGGGAACGAGGGAGGGCTGTGCATTGCGCACACAGAAAGCAAAGCTGCAGACTGCCCATCTCGTGGGATGCAGGAAGGCTCCTTTTGTAGCCCTCATGCCAGTGCTGTGCGTACCTGCTCAGCCTGCACACGAAGGCGCTCGGCCACCTGCTCACCCTGTACCATGCGTGACCTGCTGTCTCTGGATGTGACTCCACCCTTTCCACACCCTGCCATAGCACCACACTGTTCATACCCATTTGTCGCCTGTGCTCCGGTGCAGGGACCCGGCGCAGGTGGCGCGACAGGCGCAGGCGGCGGCGGAGCGCGCGGCGGCGCTCAATGCCGACGCGGGCCGCGCCAGCAGCTACAGCGGGGCGCGATCGGGGGCGGGCGCTGCAGCCGTTGCCAGCCCCCAGGACGGCGTGTCGGCACGTGTCACCGTGGCGTCCATTGCCGGCATGCCTAAGGTGCGTACGGCCTGGAGCAACTAGTGCTGGTGGTGTGGAAGAGGGCCTGTTGGTGCGTTGACAGATAGGGATGTGGGCCATCAGGCTGCCGTGGTTGGCCGCAGAATTGGTGCGGATCACGGTGCTGATGCGGCGAGGGGGATGGCGACATGCTGCGCCCCCTCCCCCTCCCACATGCACCAGCTGCTCAGCCCCGGCTGCCTTGCACCGGTGTGTGCTCTCAACAGTGATACCACTACCCTGTTGAACCCAGCCATGCTATGCGCCCGATCGCAGGATGCTGTGGTTGACACCACGGGCGCCGGCGACTCCTTCATCGGCAGCGTGCTGTACGGCATCTGTACGGGCATGGCCCTGCCTGACACCATGCGCCTGGCGGCGGTGGTGGCGGCGTGCAAGTGTACGGCGCTGGGCGCGCGGCCGGGACTGCCCACGCGGCAGCAGCTGGCGCCGGAGCTGCTGGGAAGCGCGTGAGGCATGTGTCTAAGCGTGTGTGTTTGTTGGTGCGGTACCGAGACGGGTGTGGGAGTGGGGCATGGGCGGCTGAGTGGCGGCTGCGTGGCTGGAGCGCAGGGGCGTTTCGAACTTGCTTTCCGGATGCATGGAGGTATGGAGGGAGAGCGCAAGCCGTGTCCTGTTGAATCCGGTGAACCAAATGGTATATAATATACAGGACAGAGTGCCAGGCGCAGCAGGGCTATGGTTTTGCTTTGGAGCAGGACGGCATCGGAGAGGGTAGGGGTGTAGGCCCAGCGCCCACACGTGTCGTCGGTGCAGGCAGAAGGGAGAGGGGAGAGGGGAGAGCGGCGCACGTAGTGAGCTGGATTGAGTGTCAGGAGAGGTATCAGTCTGCAGCGCTGTATGCAGGATGCAGGGCAGGATGCAGCCGACGAGTTTGGGCTAGGCCGGCAGCGTGATCATCAGGGGCGTCCCCTGTGCTGAAGAAAGACTGTGAGGTTTTCCCCGTGTAACGTAATTCGTTGAGGCGCGTGTAGCAGCACGCGGTGTGATGCCTGGCTGCCAGTAATGGGCCAGGGGCCTGAAAGGGGCCACAGCTTCGGCTGGCTTCGGGGGTATTTGTGTGTCGTACGGTTTCACGCTGCTACACCGCTCCGCAGAGCCGGCTCATAGCAGGGAGGCTCTATAAGGGTCCTCAAGGCAAGGGAGCGGCCTCCAAAAATAAGGGCACGCCGCCATGCCTCCTAGGCACACACCCCTCGCAAGGGCGAAGAGCTACCCGAAAGAAGACACAGGCGCGGCCACAGCGCCACACGCACACACCACGCCACACACTGTTTGTGGATAGAGAGGCCACGCGGGGAGAGCTTGTCAGCTTGGCTAGTCGCTGGTTCCCAATCAGGGGATGGCTGCCACATGGCGTCATGTAGCCTGTGCATACCACCGCTTGTCCTGACACGGCTCGGCTCACACTCGTTGCACAAGCCACCTGGGACCAGCTGTTGCTGGCAGGGTGCTACATGGTCTGCACCAAGCGTGTGTGCACCTCTTAGACGTATATGTACGCAAGCAACTCCCGTCATCGGCTGGCACAGGTTGGCTGGTGGGCATGCACTGCCTGCCTGGCGCAGCCTGGCGAAGTCACCGTGGGAAGCGCCGTAGAAGTCGCACGCCTTCCGAGGTAGGGAAGTCTACCCGTGGACTTGGCCATGCTCCAATACAGTGTGCAATGTACATGATTATATTTTTCGTTTCATGTAAGGATGGTTGGGGGGCATACTATGCGCCGGAGCGCGTATTACCTCATGGTTCTTACCCCCGCCGTAATGTGCCACTACGGAGGTCTTCATGCACCAGCGAAGGTGGAGCAGAAATTTAACACGCAACATGTATACGTCTGGATCACAGCTGTGACAGCATTGAAAGTAGCGGGCCCGAAGGCGGTCCTAAGTGGTGGGCGGCGTCATACTTGTGCATGAACATGAGTGCTTGGTTTTCTTCAGTGATGAGGTTCGGGCCCGGGAGTTTATTCACTCCGTTACATGTAACAATACCTGACATTTTTCATAGGCAGGCAGCTATTCCCAACACGTCGCGGGCCAGGTTCCCCTCAACACATTAACTAAGTTGCAGCTGTAATATCGTCTAAAGCACAATAAGGTCACCGTTTATATCAATAGTTTGCCCTTGAGTACTCAGCGTGCGGTGGCCCCGTCCACCAACGTCATGGTGCACATACACCTGGACGGGCAACACCCCAGCAGCTGCTGCGGGCCTAGTATTATATGAACATTGGGCTTGTGCGTCTAGCCAGCGCGGGAGTTCTGTAATGGGCGTCTGCATTGCATGGAGCGGCTTGTCACTGCTGTTGGCAGTTTGCATCATCTCCAGCGGCCCTACATACAGAGTAGAAGGAACTGCATCGTTGAGCAGTTGCGACTCTTGCGGCAGCTCGGGTACCTCCCCGGTCTGCACCAGCGCCGGGGTGACGGTGCTGGGCAGGTGCCTGGCAGCATGCCAGGGCCTGCAAGTACAACACGAGGGGCCCTGTCAAGGTGAGGGAAATGAGTTGGCACCATGTCGTCTAGGGATTATCTCATCGCTGTGCAGATTGTAGGGGGATTTTCGCCCTGCCCGTCTGCGCGGTTTCCTGCTGTAGCACAGCGGCAGGTGGCTGCAGTCGCAAGCGGCTCAAGGGCTGGTCCGGTGGCAGGCCCCGACAAGCTCACTAGGTTGACCACGTGTGGGCTAGCACAATAACGGGCAGCTTGCTGACGGTGGTGGACACTTTGGCTTGCCAGCTATGCCCCAGCTGCAGCACTCCCCCGGGTAGCCACGTGGCAGTTTGCCCCGCCTGGCACGGTGGCCACGCCCCACAGCGCGCCCAGACCAACCAACTTGGCACATATGCATTATACCTTGACGTAGCATAAGCGCTGAAACCTCCTCCTAACGTAAACCTCGTGGCTCTCCACACTTGGCCCTCTGCAGCGAACGACCCGTTGGCCCAGGGCCCGCTCTTTGTGCCCCAACGAGCACGCAACAGACAGCCGCAGCAGCAACAGCAGGTAAAGGCTCGCACGACCGGAAGCAACGCCGCAGGCGTGGCAGGAGGTGATTGGGGCCCTCCGAAGCCCATGCTGGTGGCCCCTCCCGTCTACGGAGGGGCGGCCGTGAGGTCGCCCGCGGAGCAGCAGGGCAGTCCCGCAGGGGGCTCCGGTGCAGCTGCAGCCTCAGGCAGCGCAGGAGGAGGGGCCCAGGGCAGTAGCGGCAGTGGCGCAGATGGGGAGGGGGACGGCCCCAGCGTTTCGGAGCTGGCGCAGCGCTTCTCCTCGGAGGGCTGGGTGTACGTGGGCAGCGTGCCCACCTCGGAGGCGGGGCCGCAAGGGCAGCCCGCCAGCGGCTTCGCCAGCAGCATGTGGGTGCGGCGGTCCTCCGCGCGGGGGCCGGGGGGAAGGCCCTGTGACTTTGCGTGGTACCCGTGTGCCTGTGTCCGGGATCAGCTGCTGCAAGTTTGGCTGTGGCTATTGCTGCGCCTGATTATCCACATGGCATTGCGGTTGGAGATCAGCCCTCGCTGTTCGCTGAGGTCCCAGGTACAGGACTGGGTGCATAACTGAGCCCTCGGCGTGGTTCTTTCCAATCCGAAGGGGGCCCACAGCCCCTTCTTGTCGTGTGCTCCTCTCCTACTGTGTGCTCCCTGCGCTTACCATGTCCTCGCTCCTCCTGCGTGCACACGCAGGTCGGGTGTGGCCCTGGACCCCGATAGCCTGGAGGAGGAGGGGGAGGACGACGAAGAGGAGGATGAGGACGATGCAGGTGCCGATGGCCCCTCTGTCGCCACCCCCGGCGGCGGCAGCGGCAGCGGCAGCACGGTGGTGACCCCCCGTAACACGGGCATCGCTGGAACGCAGGCCACGGCGCCGCCTGGCAGCGAGGGGGACGCCGAGCAGCAAGCGGCAAGCCCGCCAGTAGCTGGGTTCACCGACGATGGCGAGGGCTATACCCCCGGTGGATCCGGTGCCGGTGCAGGTGCTGGCAGCGGCAGTGGTAGCAGTGGGGACTCCCCTGTTCGTGGCACTCGGCTGCGGAGGTACCGCAGGCCCGGGGGGCGGCGGGGCGCTCGGACGCCGCAGCTGCTGAGCATCCGCGGTGTGCGTGTGAGCGCCGAGGGAGGGGTATACCTTGAGGCTAAGGCCACGGCGCTGGAGCTGGCGCGGCTGCCCGCTAGCGGGTCCACTGCCTCTGAGGTGGCGGAGCTGGTTGCGGAGGAGGAGGAGGAGGAGGGGGAGGAGTGGCAGCAGGGAGGACAGCAGGGAGGGGGTGCGGATGGCGGCCTGGCCATGCACGTGCTTGAGGAGGGTGCGGGGGGCAGCGGCGGTGGAGGGGGGAGCAGGCGGAGGGCGGCGGAGGAGGCGGGGAGGAGGCAGGGGGGCGGGAGGCAGGGGCGGAGAGGTGGTGGTGGTGGTAACAGCGGGCGGCGGGCGAGGGCGCGGCGGGGGGCGGAGCGGGTGCGGAGGGCGCTGCTGCGGCGGCTGTCGCGGCGGCTGCTGACAGAGGACCGTTACGAGGCGGACACGGGCGCGTGGCCGTACAGGGTGGTGGGGCAGCTGACGTACAAGAAGGGGTCCAGCACCTGGGGCTGCAGCGGTGGGTGTGGTCTTGGGAACGGATCTTATGATTGTGCACCTTCTGGCAAGCGTCCATCATGTCCTACAGCACCTGCTATGGCCGTACGCGGTGGATCACTTGCATGTTGGCGGGCCTGATGGCGGGAAGCTGCCTGGGGCGCTGGTCGGCTGACCGAGCAGTCAGGAGCTGGGTCGGAAGCGGTATTGGTGTGCAGCCACCTTGAACTGTCCTTCTGACACTGCAGGGCAGACTTCTGGCCCGAACAGCCAAACCTGAGTCGCTGATGCACCCCGCTCAATCTGCTGCGCTCATGCCCGCCTCTCCGTGTCCCCGCCCACCGCAGGCACCTTCGTGACGCCGTACGACGTCCTGACCGCCGCCCACTGCGTCTTCGACGTGGCTTCTGGCGTGTCGTTCACGGGCTGGACCTTCGAGCCCGGGAAGGTGGGGCGAAGTCGGGAGCATAGCGCCGCTAGGGCTGGGGCCGGGGTGGGACGGGCGAGGGTCGTGGCCGGACGTGTGCCTTGGTGCGTTGGGGCAGGGATGCCACCTTGCGCCCGTATGCACCAGTGACGCAACCTCAGGCAGCCGGGGAAGCGGGAAGCTGCTGGCAGCTAGCCGTGAACGTGGCGTGTGGTATCCGGACAGCAACTGATGTGTATCACGTGAACGGCCTGTGGTGTCCGCAGGATGCGGACGGGGCGCCGTACGGGTCCTTCACCCACCAGTACGTCACCTTCTACCGAGCAGAGTATGCACGGTGAGGCAGCAGATGATTCCGACACTACATGCCATTGGCTGCATTTGTACGCAGGACCCCATCCAACCAGCACGGAGGGCTGCGTGTTAGGGGGCCGACCAACCTGCTACGGTGGTCACCGTCAGGCCAGACCGGTCTTTGTACTACTACGCTTCTTCACACAGCTGTACGCACCCAAACATTCTCGAGGTCGGTCTTGTGACCTGGCCCTCCCCTCTGTCACACGGGCCGTAGGGTGGACAAGGACGGCGTGAACTACTTTGACATTGCGCTCATTCGCGTGCGGAGCCCGTCGCCCTACTACATGGGCATCAAGTACTCCTGCGGCCAGGTGGGCGCAGTCCGGCGCACAACCGCCAACCCCAAGAAACCAAGCCAACCCGGAACAACATCCGTGGTCCTACAACAGCCAGGAGCTCCACATATCACATGCTGCTGACGCCTCTTGGCTAGCGCGACTTAGCTTGTTTCCACGTCTGTAGGTACGAACCTCATAGTGGCAGCCCACTTTTCACAATTCTCAGCTCGCAACCCGCTTAACACACCCTCCTACCCGCCTCCTGCCCCCCCAGACCGACTACCCCAAGGCCCAGACGTGCGGCTACCCCGCCGACAAGACCTCCCGCTACGGGGCAATGCAGTACTGCGACGACTGCTACTACACCACCAACGGCTGCAACCCCATGGTGCAGTCAGTCAACTGGTGCTACAGCACGGCCGGTCAAAGCGGCTCGCCCATCTTTGACCTGACCGACTACCGCGTGCTGGGCGTGCTGAGCGGCGGCCCGCGGGCGGGGTCGTTCCCGTACGCCGACCAGCTGACGGTGTGGACGCCCATTGACGCGGCGCAGTATGCCACCCTGACGCGGTGGATGTGGAGGGAGGGCACCTCGCCAAACGCGACCGCGACCGCGGCCCCTGTGATTGTGTCGAAGCCTGCCAGTTGGTGTAAGTGTGTGCGGCAGCATGTGTATGGGGGGTTGCCAGTGTGGTTGGCCCCACCAGAACACCTACTTGCACTCCCGGTGCTTTACTGCACATGCCGCGGTGCCTGGGGCCCCGCTGTGGTTGCGAGCTCTAGTTGGCAAGGCCATTGCAACTATGATCGCTCGTGTGGGTCGTGTCGCATGGAGTGCAGCATGCCGCCGCAGGCAATGCTCATGGAATGAGGACATGCTATCGCAGTCACTGTGGATTGTGTAAGGACTGTTCCCCCCGGGCCTCGCTGCTGCGCCCGCAGGCTCCACCAACGGGGCGGTGCGTGTGGTGGGCGGCGCAGCGGACGGCAGCTCCGGCCGCGCGGGTGGGCACACCTCACCTGCCATGTGCTGCTGCCCCTGCCTCGTTCACGTCAACCTCCTCAATTGCTTATAGGACGCAGCTATGCAGCCCCTGGTTACCAGCGGCTTGCCTTGGTGCCCCGTCCTGCCTTCTGTTGCTCGGCCCACCCGCTCCCACCACGCCCCCACTCCCATTGCTCCTCTTCCGCAACCAACATCTCACGGGCTGCTGTCTCGTCACCCACTCCTCAACCTCCCGCAGAGATCTGCCGCAGCGGCATGTGGGGCACCATCTGCAGCGCCGGCTTCGACGCGCGCGCGGCCACCGTGTTCTGCCGCCAGCTGGGCTTCAGCGCCGGACAGCCGGTGCACCCGGGCTACTTCGCGCCGGCCGACTCGTTCACCCAGATATGGGCCGCGGACCTGGCCTGCAACGGCTCCGAGAGCAGGTGCGTACGCCGTGCCTCCCAGGCCTCCCGTTGTTTGGTAACACTCCCGGTTGTGTGCGCATGCCTACAAAGGTACTTCAGTACTGTGCCCTCGCGTTGGTGGTGCAGTGCGTGTGTAGTGGCCCGTGGTGAACTGCCAGCTGTTCTCCTTCAGCCCCGTGCTGTAGCCCCGACCCGAACTCGCACTCGCTTCGGTACCACGCCCTCCACGCTGTAGACCATTGCCTGCTGTTGCATGAGGTGTGCGTGAGGTGGGGCGCTCTGCTTTTTGTGCTCTCACGCTGCCTGCCGTACTCCATGCCCCCAGGCTGGACCAGTGCCTGCCGCTGCGCAATGGCGTGTGGGGCACCAGCCGCAGCAGCATCAAGTGCACACGGGCCAACGACATGGGAGTCATGTGCAGCAGGAGGAGCAGCAGCGGGGCCGTCACCGCCACCAGCGGCGGCACGGGCAGCTCGAGTTGGGGCTCCAGCTCCAACTCGAATTCCAATTCCACCAAGGCCGTAGCTTCACCCTACGGCAGCTATCCTTGTAAGTCTACGCGAGAAGTTACACTTGACGCAACGCTTCTTCCTCGTGCGGGTCAGCAGACTGTTGCTTGCGCGCTTGTACGCTGGACTGACGTTCCCGTTTGGCCCTGCAGGCGCCGAGCCGGGCGACATCCGTCTCGTGGGCTCCCAAAACAACATCGTCACCATGCGAAGCGCCATACTGGCAACCACCACCCCCAGCAGCAACAGCAGCAGCAGCAACAGCACCGGCAGTGTCGCCAGCCCTGTTGGCGGGGGCACCGTCGGCCGCACCGACTGGAACGATGAGGATTATGACTACAAGGACTATGACGATGAAGAGGACGGTGGTGACGGTGGCGGTGACAGTGG
>QAXN01000212.1:14431-31434 GCA_004335795.1 Chlamydomonas sp. 3222 | reverse complement strand
AACCACCAACCGATGCGGACATGGGTTGGACCATGACCATAAGCTATTCGTATGTTCCTTAATTCAAATGCGATTCTTCTTTTATGCCGATTCTCTTTTCACGTTCGCGAATGACAGTAGGTGCGTGCCGGGGTTTGAACTGCGAGGTGACGCGCGTGGCACGGCAACGTGCTTGGCGTCACCGGAGTTGCAGCTTGCATTGAGAAATGGTGTGTGCGGGTGGCCCTGACTTTCTCAGTCTTGCTACGTCAACGGAAGAGGAGTACACTCGTGCTCCTGCCCTGCCTGAATGCTGGGGTACCAGCCCCTGGTGCTGGCACCATCCGCTGTGTCTTTTTGTCTGCGTCCTGGTGTAGCAGTGCACCAGTACGCTGCTGGTACCCGTGGTGGTACGGTCCTGACCTCCTTGCCCGTTCCGTGCGTTATCCTGGGTGCCCACCATGTGGATGGTTGAGCCAAATAGAGCTCCTGCTCTAGGGGAGCTCCCCTGTCCTGCTCGGTTTGTGCTTATGCAGGGCGGCGGCTAGCGGCCCACCCGCGGTGCAAGGGCGAGCACCGTCCCAGGCCTTTTGATGCCTTACATGCCTTCCTGTTGTGCTGGTGTAGTGTTGGTGACTTGGACTCTTGGAAGTTGAGTTGACGGAGCGTTTGTGCAAGCATGGGCATCTAGGCTGCCCTGCACTGCGCTGCCTTGCGTGGGATACGACAGCTGGGTGAGCGAGCGTTGCTGGACAGTGGTGCGTTCCGTGGTTGTTGCGCAGGTGTCTTCTCAGCGCGCGTCGTTGGCTTGCGCATAGCCGACCGTAACTAGCTGTTATCCCCATAGGTAATTAGTCAGGACCTGGCCGTGGTCTTGTAGTGTGGCTTGGATGTGAGCAGGTTGGCGTGCAATGCAGTGCAGGCGCAGCGTACGTTAGCGGCCGTTCCTTGGCAACCGGCCACTGGCACCTAGAGCGCGGGATGGGAGTGGATTTGGGGTCAGGGTGCATGGCTGCGCTATCTGTAGGTAATGGATGGTGGTGAACCCAACAACAAGCTGGCGGGAGCGCAGTGAGTGCTCCAGGGTTGCGTGCATTGTGACGCTGGAGCAGGAGGGCACTTTGAGCGCATTAGTACTTGCAGGTTGCAGCTTATGCATGCGATCACATCTCTTTTGGGGCCGGTTTGCTTCAGTTATCTGCCAGCACGTGCAATAGATCTTAGGGGGTTGAGAGTGGTCTCAACACCCCACATGTACTGGGCTTATAGCTAGTTTCGAAGTCACGGTCTATGCCTACATGGACGTGGCGGTGGTGGAGCACCTCACATGATATGGCATGTCGTCTTGTCAGCTGTGCTGACTGCTGATGAATTGCGGACTAGCTGAACTGCATTTGTAACACTCTCCACAGCGGCCACGACTAGTTGTGCGTCATGTGCAACGACACAGCCGCTTTCAGGACCACCAGCGTCACCAGGTGCACATGCGCTGCACCAGGTGACTCCCCTGCACGTGGTATTGCTGCAATCTCCCCTTGCCACCATGTGTCGCTTTTGACCCTGTAAGCGGAAAAGGCGTGCAGCGGCACAGGTCGTGGCGGCACAACGTATAGACAGCACGGCACTCAGCCAGTGTTATACGGCGAGGGTTTTCCCCTCCACAACTGCAACGACCCGTAGCACGGTACATAACACACGATCATGACCCAGGGTTCGATTGACGTGAGGCCTGACGAGGCTCAGTCGTCGCCATCACCGCCTGACGCAACAGGAGAGCAGCTTAAGGCAGGTTCCTGCAGGGGTTCCTGCCACCTCGCCTCCTTGCTGCGCCTTACCCTGTCCCCTGATACCCATACGAATCAAACCTGGACAGGCGTTGCCTGCGATCTGTGCACGTGGCATGGATTCAGTCCTGGACCACCTCTCCCAGGGGAGACTCTCCCGTCTCCCCTGACCTGTCCCCCCCTGGTCATCCTACACAGTCCTACATGCAAAGGGAACGGAGTGAAGTAAAGGGTACACCAGTCAGTTAGGTCAGTCAGTTACACGGCGAGGGTCCTCCCCTCCGCAGTGCAACGACCCATGTACGAGCCGGAGGCTCAAGGGCCTGATGCCTGATGGCCACAGGAGCAGGGCCGGCTGCCACGCCACATTAGCCCACCCTCCCCTTGCTACCCTGTGTCTACCGGTATCCGATAATGGCGGCAGCCCCGCCTGCCAGCAAAAGCAACGTACAGCAGTCACGATGCTCTTCAGGAAAACTGTCAAGTTCCTGCGGTGCACCATGGTTAGACCCGCTCCCCTGGTTAGACGCTGCGGCGCGTTGAGGTGTTGGTGCATTTAGGGTGCACCAACCAGCAACCTCCCTGAACCACCACCTGTGCAAACCCTACACTTTACACCCCGGACACCTGCAAGTCCAATCCTCGCAGCTACCGATGCCTTAAACCGTTTTTGTGCTGAACGCAAAAACATTGGCAAACCAGTCCTTTGCGATGAACGGTGCTGTGGAGCGGGCACCATACCTGTGCGTTGATACGGATGCCCTATACTCGCCACATTAATCTTTTCGTCAGGTCACAACAGGCGGCTTCAGCGCAGATCCCCACCTTGTTACCAAGTATGCAGACATGCTACGAAAGCTCTCAACGACAGATAAACTCCGAAGCTTAACTGTAAGAATCGCAAGGGAACTACTCACGGAGCTTACAGAACTTCAAGGGTTTGCGATACGTCACGCCGTGGCATCCCTAGCCAGCCCATCCACTTCTCCGTCCTCGGCACCGGACACCCGCTGCAACGGTCATGCAGGCAGCTCATGTCTGCGGCAGGAGCCTGCCTGTCGCACGTGGAAGAAAAGCTCCCCCGCTACCGCCTTGTTCTCGCGCTCGCCCGCTCCGAGGCCCTGCACTGCTTCAGCAGGCTGATTGCCACGGATGTCGAGCTGCTGCAGCGCGCCCAGAAGCACCTAGAAGCGGACCAAAAGCAGCAGACAGCGAAGCTCTTGCACCAGCAACGCCAGATGGGAAGCCAAGCTGCCAGCACACCTGCATCTACCGCACCCCTCTTCGTGTTCGGTGCAACAGCGCACAGCCGCAGCCCCTTCTGTCCCAGCGCCAATCAACGCCACCGCACCACCTCTGTTCCTACCCAGCTACCAGTGGGTTCAGCGGCAGCGTGTGTGCCTGTACCACTCTGTGGAAGAGGCGGCCCGCATGCTGAGGTGGATGTTCCACGCCATGTCGTTGGCTACCGGCAGTATGAACGCCTGCGGCTGCCAGCTGTGCCGCACCAGCCTCGACACAGGCGTCGCCGCGAGCGAACCCACGCGTGGCCAGGACCCAGATCCCGGGCAGCGCGGGAGCAGCGGGGCCGGCGCGGCCGGGGTCTGCATCGCAGGGCAGGGGACAGGCAGCGGCTGCGTGCTGCTCCAGCTGTGGAAGGCCCTGCATGAAAGCGCGCTGCTGGAGCACCTGGTGTCGGGGTCACTGGCGCTGTACGGGCAGACTGCCACGTGGGACACGGACAGCGGCGGCAGTGGCAACGCTGGCAGCTGCAGTGGAGGCGCCAGCTGCGCCGGGGTGACGGCAGGCGGCACGGGCGGATGTGTTCCGGGGCACGCTGGGGCAGGCAGCCGAGAGCAGCTTGCAGCGGCGGAGCGGGCTCACCTGGCCAGCCTCATGCGTCTGGAGCAGCAGGCTGTGGTGGAGTACCAGATGTACCCGGGAGACTCAGCGCTGCAGGTGATGCTGCAGTTGCTGCCAGGGGGCCTGCCGCCCCCGGCTGCCGACCACCCTGCTTACCCGCACATTCGGGCCTGCATGGCGGGCCCCGGGGGCCAACTGGCGCTCAACGCAGCGCTGGTGGCGGCGGTGTGTGCGGAGGACGGTGGGCCGTCGTACGGGTTGCCGTACAGCGTACTAACCGCCGCGCGTGGGGGTACGCCCCTGGTCGTGGCAGCAAGGGCCGGCGCACAGCAGGGGCCGGTCGAGGTCGGGGGGGCCTGGCAGGACGCGTTGCATATCAGCATGGTCATGTTGCTGCGCTGGAAGCTGGAGGCGTGGGTTCGCCTAGGGCCCGAGAGCTTGGGGGGGCTCATGCTCAGTCTAGAAACGCAGGCCCCGCACTTTGCGGTGGCGGTGTGCAGGAGGCTGGTGACGCTGTGCCTTGATGCGGGGGGGCGAGGGTGGGGCGAGGGTGAATGGCGGGGGCCGCTGCGGCGGGCGGTGCGGGGTTTGACGCGACGGCGATGGCGGAGGGGGAGGGCGGCTGGCGCTGGCTGCGGGATGTGGGGTGTCAGGAGCTGCTGGCGCAGCTGGTGGTGCGGGCGATGCACTCCTCGGCGCGGATTATGCTTGATAAGCACGCCGCACGGAGCATTGAGGAGCTGCATGCCGGGTGGACGGCGGCGGGGGCCCCGCCATTCAACGCGTGGGAGGTGGAGCAGGAGGTACTGACGGGCAGCCAGTGGACGCCTGTGTGGTGGTGGCGGCTGGTGGTGCGGGCAATGCCGTGGCTGCTGACGGCTACCCCTGGAGCGCTGGCGAATCCGGGGGACCGCGACCTCAGCACCGTGACGATGCTGCTGCTTACCGCGGCCTCCACACCGCCCCCTGGGGTCATGCAGCTATGCCTGCCGGGGCGCATGTTACCTGTCCTATGAGCGTTGCGCAGACAGAAAATGTGTGGGCCACGCAGTTTATGCGTACCCCACCGTGCCGTCTTGCGGGAGTGCCACGATATGCACATGCACTGAGCCTGACCTACAGTGGCACGGCTTTGACTTAGACTGGCGCAATATGCCTTGTCTGGCACTGGCCTGCCCAAGGGCATGGCTCCTGGTTCCGCTGGCAAGGCCACGGAACACCAACGCTCCCGTTCCCGTTTGCTGCTGCGGCCCCAGGCGTCTACCCACCGGTCCCACCCGTGGACATTGCCAACGCTCTGAGGGCAGGGCTGCTGCCCTTCCTGGAGCGCATGCTGCGGGGCGGCTACAAGGAGCTCGCGGTCCGGGCGGGGCAGCCCGACCCACGGGTCGCTTCCGTCCTGTCGCAGGCGCTGCTGCAGCCGCGGGAGGACTGGGGCTGGCTGCTAGCTTACGCCAGCCCACAGCAGGTGGCACGCCTTATGCGCACATGCGCGCAGCTGCTCTGGCACCAGGCGGAGGAGTTGGAGGCGGACAGGTGCGGCTAGACCTCGGCGCCGATGCTGCATCCGGTCCCGGCAGTGTGCACTACATGATAGTTGGGCGGGTTGGTTTCAAGGGTTTGCCGGGTAGTTAGGGCACGCCCCTGCCTCGCATTGCATACGCATTCGCCCGGGGCGCGTACTGCTGCAACCGATGCTGCTTTAGGAAGTGGGTGCATGCCATCCATGCGCGTCGACTACTGGGTGGCAGGGTCTGTCGGGCGGCCATGGCAGGCCCACGCGCCCAACACTGACCGCCGCATGAAGGGCTAGGGCAATAGCCGCTGCCTGTTCCTCAATGCGTTGTTGTGTTTGCCCCTGCCCCAGGTCCATGCCAGCCAGTGACCTCACCGGGCCGCTGCACGCCGTGAGCATGATGCTACTCACCGCCTGCCAACCCGCATTCGCTGCGCTGAACTCAACCTCCAGCAACAGCAGCACAAGCAGCAACACCAGCAGCGGCGGCAGCGACGGCAACAGCGGCAGCAGCCTCGCGCTGTGGCTTGTGAGGTGCAGCGGCCGCCGCTGCCCGCACTGCTGTCCTGGCGCTCCCTGGCGTGGCGAGCCTTGCGGACGTGGCGGTAGCAGCGCTGGAGGGGCGCCGGGCTTCTGCCCCGCCCAGCGACTGGCCACCAACGTCTCCACCGCCCTGCTGCAGGTCATGCCAGTCCTGGCGCAGGCGGTGTACCGCGCGGCAGAGCGCGGGCCGGACCCCGCGATTGGTGAAACCGCCGGTGTGATGCTGCCCAGTCTGGCGCAACTGCTCACCCGGGTGCACGCGGAGGAAGGCCGGCAACAGCCGGAGCAGCCCCAGCCGAGGCCGCAGGTTGCCAAGGCCGAGCCACCGAGGGACGGAATGCAGGGGCCTAGCCGCGGTGAGCGGGGCAAGGGCGGGGGCGGAGCAGAGGACGGCTCTGGCCCACAGCCGGGCGGTGCTGCTGCCGAGCCGTTGCTGAGCTGGCGGGAGGTGGTGGACAGCGTGCAGCCCATCCGGCTGCTCAAGCTGCAGCTGCGGTATCCCACAGAGCCTGCGTGCATGTCCACTGGCCGGGTGTTCCAGATGCTGGCCATCATGCATTCGGAGGCGCTGGGCGAGGCCATCCGGGTGGACGGGGAGCTGCGTGACCTGCTGGTGGCACGTGTGCACACGGCGGCGGGTGCGGAGCTGCGGAAGGAGCTGCGGCGCCTGGCGCTGTTCCTGGAGCCGTGCAAGGCGCTGGAGGTGCTGTACGGCAGGATGGGGCTGAAGAGGGTGCCGAGGGCGGAGCTGGCGCAGCTGCGGGCCGGGTTGCGCTACAATGCGGCGGCGCCGATGCTGGTGGACCTGGGTGATGTGGTGGGGCTGGGGGCGGGGTGGTGAGAGCGGGTAGCGGGACAGGTGGGTGGCGGGTGCGGGGCGGGGCAGCGGCAGCTTGGGTCAGCAACAAGAGAGGGGGATGCGGGGTGCGAGCGGCATTTGGTACGGGGCATTGCGTGTGTGCGAATGGGTGGAGGGCCGGAGGCTTCGGGGCGGATGGGAGAAAGTGAGTGGAAACATGGAAGCGCGTGCTGCGGTGTGTGATGTGCGGGAGTGACGGACTATGCACTGGAACTGGGTTTAAAGGCAAGGGATAAATGCCCTGTGGGGCAACATCCGACCAACTGTGATAGCCCATCTCTTGCAGCATAGCATCCTGTGCGCTTGGCGGTGAGGAAGTCCGGCGGTGTGCCGCTGCAGCGCTTTAATAGACGCTGAGACGCTGAGACGCTATGTACGGTATCCACGTGGCTAGAGCTACTGGGGTTCACCACCGCCAAAAAGCAGGCCCGTCAAGCAAGTAGGAGCGGCTACCTGTTCATTTTGCCTTAATCATCACGAACCAGGTCACGTTGCTGAACGCGAGGACCGTGGATTAGTGGCGTCTACAGCGTGGTGAAGGAGCCCATATCGGCACGTGGCTGTCGTGAGCACCCTCGTTACATATGCATAACTTCGCTTGTAAAGAGCTTCTGAAGCCCATCCTTTCTATAACATGTGATCACGCTTCTCTGAAGCTCTACTGAAGCAAATGTTGTGCGGCATTTCAGGTTGCTAAAGCGTTCAGCCTGGTCTGGGTATTAGGAATATCGGCCTATATTATAGATGACAGCGAAATGCTGCAGCGGTAGCGCCTGTAAGTGTGACGGGTGTGCAGCATGGCAGTATCATACCCTTACTACTCGCGCATGCAGGATGGTGGGCGTGCGGAGTGCAAGACGGCGCTGCTCCCACATTCTTGTGTTATGAAGTAGTATTACTGTGTTTAATTCTTTGCGAAGTGGGCTGCGACTGAAGTGCCATACACCAGAAGACTGTTACGCCCGTCGAGTTATCAAGACTACTTGGACTGCTTCCACGGACTCCTTGGCACCATGTCGATTTCTGAACACTTCTAGGCTATGTTGCAGTGGTGTTAGATAGAAACGGTTGGTCATTCCCCTGGCCATGGCTGGCAGTGTAATTGTCAGTGTACTTATCGCAGCCGATGACTTTCAGAGAAGCGACTCGCTGTAGCATGAACAACAACATTTACAACAGACACAGTCGATTAGCGGCGTTGCAAGCGCACGGGAAGGCGTTTCGCCGCAGTCTGTTACCAACGCGGTTGCTGCTGCTGGTGCTGCTAACGACCCTATGGAACTGTGCACCCGGCGTGCTGGGGGCTCCTACCGGGGACTGCAACTCCTGCAGCGGCTCGGATACCTCCCCTGTGTGCACCAACGCCGGTGTCACGGTGCTAGGCAGGTGCCTGTCAGCATGCCAGGGGCTGGACGTGCAACACGATGGGCCCTGTCAAGGTAGGAGTGGCCCTGTGTTGGAGCACCGCGCTTGCGAGCCCCAGACGTATGGCGTCTCCCATCCACGGCAGTTAGCATAAAGCACGCAAGCTGAATTTAATTCGTGCTCTCACTAAATCTTCTTCTTACGTACGTAAATGACCTGCCTATTTTACGCGGCAAACGGCCTTCTGGTACGGAACTCCTCCTCCGTGCCGTGTCCCTGACGGAACACCACACGTGCTTGAGCCCTGCGGTGACCGTGCCCGCATACGCGCTCCTCCCACAGCCTCGGACCCGCTTGGGTCCCGACTAGTAGTACCCAGCATCCTGGACAAGCCGGCGGGGCAAGGCGGCAACACGAAGCCTGGCACAAAGCCATCGGGGGCGCTGGGCTCAGGGGGAGAGGACGGCAAGAGCAGCCCAGAGGGCTCCCCCGGGAGTGACGGGGGCGGCCAGAGCGTGTCGGAGCTGGTCGGGCAGTACGCCTCCGACGGCTTCGTGTACGTGGGTCACGCCAAGACGTCCGATGCGGGGCCGCAGGGGCCCGGGGCTGCCTTGGGCTTCATCAGCAGCCTGTGAGTTGGGGTGGGGGCGGCGGCGCTGGTGGTGCTGGTGGCGTGTGGTTCGAAGGGAGGAGCTGGTCAAGCAGCTACATGGAAACTAAGTGGTCTGAGGTAGCATCTCCCTTGGGCTGACACCACCATGGCTCTGATTTCCTTGCAGCCCTGGCTGGCCGGCCCCAGTAGCACTTGACCTGACCCGACCCGACATCAAACTTGGACGCTCCTTGCCTTTTGTCCTTGCCCCTGACTGTCCCTTCAACCCCATGCGCATGAAGCAGCCAGCACGTCTCTGCCAACCAGGCTCACGCCTCACATACCCTTCCTAACCCACGCTCCCGCCGGCCCCCACATACCCGCCGTCCCGTCGCTCTCGCACTGCCCCCCACCCCATAGGGCCTCGCTCAACCTCCCGTCGGCAGAGGACTCGACCATCAGCGACAACGCCAGCCCCGGTCCTCCCCGCAGCTATGCATTCACCCCCGCCACCACAACTGCCCGGAGGAGGAGCACCCAGGCCGGCCCCCTGCGCAGCTCTGCACCGCCCCGGACCGTGACCATCCGCGGTGTGCGTGTCACCGCCGAAGGTGCCGTGTACCTAGAAGCCCAGCCGCTGACCCTAGACCTAGCCAGCCTCCCAGACAGCGCGGCCACCGAGTCGGGGATATCCCCTGCACTGGGCGCAAGCCAGGGGGGGCAGGGTAACCTGCAAGACCTGGGGTTAGATGCAGTAGGGAGTGGTGGCGGCGGTGGGATCGGAGGGATGCAAGGGGCGCGGAGGAGGGCAGGGGAGGAGGCGGCGGGCGGCGACGAGGAGGAGGGAGGTGGAGGGGATGTGGGCCGGGAGCTGGTTCGCCGGCTGCTGGTGGACGACCGGTACGAAGTGGACGCCAACGCGTGGCCCAACCGGGTGGTGGGGCAGCTGACGTACCGCAAGTCGGGCGGAACGTGGATCTGCAGCGGTGGGTGGCCGGGAGGGGGAGGGTATGTGCGCTGCGTGTCTTTCAGAGGCCGCTTTGCAATAAATAAGGAGGGGTAACGCTTGGAGGGGGGGGGGGGGGGGGGGGGGGATGACAAGTTGGGGGGGGGGGAGGGCATGACAAGTTGGTGGTGGTAGGGATGGTAGGCAGGTTGGGCCCCCCGTGGCAGAAGTTGCTGTACGCTTGTGGGTGGTGGGTGGGTGTTGGGTGTTTCATGTGGCGTCTTGCGGTGCGTGCCGAGACGGCGCTGCCGGCATGGAAGCAACACGGCTGCTTCCACACCATCCGCTTCGGCTTTGGCCCATCACCTTGTGTTGGCATAACCCCCCCACACTTTATCTGAATTTTTCCCTTACAGGCACGTTCATTACGCAATACGATGTGCTGTCCGCGGCGCACTGCGTGTTCGATTCGCTGGCGGGCGTGATATTCACGGACTGGTCGTTCCAGCCGGGCAAGCAGGGCCGTACGGCGCCGTACGGCACCTTCCCCTACCTGTACGTCAACTTCTACCGCGTCGAGTACCCCAGGTAACACCGGTACGGGTGATTTGGGATGGGCGCGGCTTGCAAGGTGTTGGCAAAAGCTCACGTGATTTGACCTCGAGCCATGGGACGATGCCCTAGCTTCGGCAGAGCCGGTCATTGTAAGGTACGTAAGGTTGCGGGCGGTGTCAACGCCTGGCGTGCTGTAGCAACGTGTTAAGGCCTGTAGCGCAAGCGCGCTCACGCCTGGACCGTCACAATCCTGTGACGTTGACTGCACGGGTGCAGGAGCTGCTCAGGTGATTGGTCGTGGCACGAGACAGTAGGCGTAACCTCATCGACCAACTCAGCGACTTGCCCTTGGCGCTGCACCGCAGGACCGACACGGACGGAGTGAACTACTTTGACATATCGCTGATCAGAGTGCGGGCGCCCTCGCCCGCATACACGGGCATCAAGTACTCCTGCTCACAGGTGAGGACTGGGGACAACACACAGGGGCAACACACAGGCAGGGATGAGCACAAGGCAATGCCGGACGTGCAATGCCGGACACAGCGCGGCAGTGCGCGTAGCGCTGGTTCTACTCAAGCGCACAGTCGTACGGCATCCTGTACAAGGCCTGTACGACAAATGTCCTCGCTGCTGTGCGTGCCGCATTGCTAACCCACAGATCGACTACCCCAAGACCCAGACGTGCGGCTACCCGTCAGACAGGGTCACCTCGAGCGGGTACTTCCAGTACTGTGAGTAGCTGGGGGTGTTGGGGCCGACGCACTGTAACGGAGGTCCCCACCAGCAGCCTCGTTGGCTGTGTGCACGTGTCCAACCCCACTCACCGGCACTAACCTACTCTCCCTTTTCGGCAGGCAACGTCCGGTTGTGCACCAGCACACACCCATACCCACGCTCGCCCCGCCCTCCCACCCCCCTTAATACACACGCCCCCCACAGGTGACGACTGCTACTACACCACCAACGGCTGCAACCCCATGCTGCAAACCGTCAACTGGTGCTACACGTGGTCGGGGCAGTCGGGGTCGGCCATTTACGACCTGTCGGACTACAAGGTAACCGTCGTACAGCCTTGTGGGGTGGCGCTCTGGTTGACTGGTCGGGAGGAGGTTGTGCACATGTACATCGGCTTGTGTTCAGATAGCCTAATACACTTAGGTACCGCGTGATGGGTGTCGGACTGTCGGTACACTCACATCCCTGGGACGTGGAATTGGTAGGGCCAGACCCATGGGGTGCAGCGCACAGGGTACCTTTTGCCGACGATTCGCTAGCCTAGGCAGTGCCTAGCAAATGAAAGATGTTGCGATTCCCACGGTGGCATACTACAGGTGCACATTATACAAGGTCGCTCGGTTGCGAGTGTTGTGAGCGACTGCAACGACTTCATTCTCGGGTTTGCCGCACGTTCACGATCCTGAGTCCTCTTCCTGACCACGCTATCCTCTTGTCCAAGTTATCTTCCTGACCACGTTATCCTCGTCCACTCCCTGTAGGCGCTGGGCGTCCTGAGCGGCGGCCCCCGCGCTGGCTCCTTCGCAACGGCCGAGCAGCTGTCCATCTGGACGCCCATCGACGCCATGCACTTCGCCACCCTCAGCCGCTGGATGTGGCGCGAGGGTCAGGACAACGCAGCGCCGCCGCCAGCCGTCGCGGGCAATACACCACCCCAGCCCACCACCACATGTACGTACCACGCGTGCAGATGGCAGTGTTCCTCATGCCCAGTCATGTTCTGTGTCTGTTGCTTGTCAGGAATGACGCGGTGTACGACAGCGGCGTCGTACGGGTTCGTCACACTCGGTAGCATCTGCCGGGTTCATCACGCACCTGTCAGCTCCACTGTTGTTGTACCAGTACTGACAGATCCCGTACGCCCCGCACCACCTGTCTCGCGCTCTGCCGCGCAGGCTCTGGCCCCGGGTCGGTGCGGGTGGTGGGCGGCGCTGAGGACGGCAGCTCGGGCCGTGCGGGTGGGTGTACGACACGGGATGTGCCCTGGCTTGGGAACAGGGATTGCCAATGAGGTGGCAGGCACTGGTGCCGCGGTGCCCCCACGTCGTCGGGCGGGGATCTAAGGCCCTCGCCAAGCTCTGCGGGCCGGGACAGCGCATGCAAGCTAACTCACCCACCCTGCTGTCCGCCTGCTACCCCGACATGAAAGCTTTCATGCGTGATTCAATCCTCGGTTTGACGCTACAGTGACGCACTTCCTTGAAATCAACACACACTTCTCTGACATGATCCTCGCCGCCTTGATGGTCCTTTTCCCTGGCCACAGAGATCTGCCACCAGCGGCGCTGGGGCACAGTGTGCAGCCTGGGCTTTGACGACAACGCAGCGCAAGTGTTCTGCAGGTGCGTCAGAAGGGTCATGAATGCCATGAATGTCAGGCTGGGTCCCGGGGCTTTGTAGGGATGCGTGGAGTTGATCGCAGATCCAGGGGCAAGGGGCGGCTGCTCCTGAAGGGGTTCCAGGTGACAGGGTCGCCAGGAGCACCACCTCACCAACACGTGCCCCTGCACGCCGGCACCAAGCAGCACGAAGGAGCACAGCACCAGCTCCCCCTGCCAATGGCCTGCGCCCTTACACGCAACCTTGGGCCTTTCAACTAGGCCAGAGTGCTCCGGCAACACGATTACACAAGTCCACAACCTACTATTGCGTTGGGTCCCGCAGGCAGCTGGGTTTTGCAACGGGACAGCCTGTGGCCCCCGGCTACTTCTCCGCCGCTGACCCTGGCCTCAACGTCTGGGCGGGAGACCTCAACTGCACGGGCACGGAGGGCAGGTGAGGAGGGGCCGTCGGTGGGAGGCATCCGTGCTGGGGACTCCTTGGTTAGCTGGGGCAGGTGGGGGAATCGTCTCGCTCGACGCTGCCTTCCGTGCACTCCGCCCGACGCGAACTGATGCTTCCCCAGGCTGGATCACAGCCCGCTGTTACGCACAGCTATGCATGGTGTGTGTATGGTGTGCGTCTTCAGGTGTATAAACAGGTGTGTATGTACCAGTCTAAAACCAAAGCCGTGACGTTGTAGAGCGGAACCTGGTCTTGGCGGAGGGGTAGACATGTCGACCGTCGACTACAGCGGCACAGCAGAACACAGCTCGTGCGAGTACGCCCACCCGCTCACCTGAGTAGTACTCACCTTGAGTGTCCCATTGGTATAAAGCTGAGGGCTGACGAGCCCGGCCCGGCGGCTCGAAAATGCGCCTATTAGCGTGCCTAGCAAAATCTCTCAAAACGCGACAACAAGGCAGTATGCGGCTCACCTATGAACAGGTGTGTATGTACAGGTGTGTCCAGGTGTATGAGTGGTGTTTATCACTCCTTACTTTTTCCAACACCCCACGTCGGCTGCCTTACTCACATGCAGGCTGGACCAGTGCGCGCCGCTGAGCGGGGGCACGTGGGGCGCCCGCAGCTGCACCCACAGCCAAGACATGGGCGTCATATGCCGCACAGCGCCGGGGCCCAACACCGCGCAGGCGGTCACGGCGGCAACCGAGGGCTACTTCGGCAACTTCACATGTGCGTCCAATTGGGGAGGCGAGGCTTGCGGACGTGCGCAGCGCGAGGGCCCTGGCTGTGGTTGGAGTTGGCTTGATTGCTGGCACTGTCCACACCAACAGCTGATGGGGGCGTATGTCCTGAGTTGCGCTTTGCTGCCTGCAAGCCTTCGCCGACGTGGCTGTCTTTCTATTGCTCTTTTTATCCGCGCAGGCGAGGTCCAGGGCGACGTGCGGCTGCAGGGCGGCAGCGACACCGCGGGGCGTGTGGAGCTGTGCAACCAGGGCCAGTGGGGCAGGTGAGTGGGGCCAGCGGGGCACGTGGCCGGCGGGGCGAGTGGCCACATGGCCAGTGGGGCACATGGCCAGTGGGGCGCGTGGCTAGTAGCCGGTGGGGCACGTGAGCGGGGCCCACGCACAGGGGTATGTTGTCATCAACTCATGCGCACACGTACACCCACCCGCTTTGCACCAGCTGGCTGCTCGTCTGCAAGCCAGCAACCCCAGTGTCTGCGCCGCCTTGCCACCTCGAAAGCTGCTGCCAGCAGCCCTGCGGCCACCCTCCTTACCTCAGCACGGCACCACAATCGCCGGCTTTCCATGCACCGCGCTGCGGCTCCATATGCCCTGCTTCCCCCGCCCGCTCCCTCTGTACCCCCTGACGCACACGCATGACGAATACCCCAACGCTCTCCACCAGCGCCCCGGTGACCAGTCCACGCTCTTTTGGCCGGGCTGGTTGCATATGCATCAGACTGTTTAACGGCTCTGCTACGTACTTGTACTCGGCTGTCTGTTATCTCATCACAAGCACCTGCTTCTGCCCGCAGCGTGTGCCACGGGCTGTGGGACGACTCCGACGCCGCGGTGGTGTGCCGCCAGCTGGGCTACCCGTACGGCAGGGCACTCAAGGGGGCGCTGGCGGGCGGGCCGTCGCCGCCTGGGCCAACCGCCATGCGGATATGGGTGGACGAGGTGGGTGTGCGGCGGGTTTCTGCGGGCACGCGGCCAGGGTGTTTGCATGGTGTTGCTGCATCGTGTTCATGCAGGATTGGGCGAGAAGGGTGGCCCAGGAGATGAATGGATTTTGGGTGGACGCTGCCTTTGTCTAGTGTACTTGTGTGTTGCTCGTTGCCAGGAGGGCGTCACTCGCATGGCAGCACCGCGCTGCTCCGTGCGTGCATGTTGCGCGGCCCACCGTACGTCTGCTTTCCCCTCGTCCTGGCTTACACGGCAGGTGGACTGCTCGGGCAGCGAGGCGCGCCTTACCGACTGCAGTACAGGCGTGCCGTACGGCGGTGCGGCGTGCAGCCACCGCTCGGACGCTGGTGTGGTGTGCTCCACCACGCCGCCTGACGTACCGGGCGTGCCCAAGGCTGCGGGACCTGATTGTGAGTGACTGCATGTGTAGCTATGCAAGGTTGTGGCATGTTGTGGGTGAGGGCGTGTGGTTGATGGCCGTGCAACGCAGCAGGCCCACAGGGGACAGGTGTGCCCTGGGTACGGGCGCTGACCACCGAAACTGAGCAGTGGCGGTTCGGGTGGGGGACGGGGGCAATAGGGTCTGCGGGTTAGCTGCAGTGCTGGACGGCACCGTCACGATGACGTTTCCACAGCCCCCGGTTGCGCACGGGAGCAGGGGAGGGGACCTTGGCTTTAGCCGCCAGGCGTCCCGCATCTGCACCTGCATCTGAGACACGTGCCTAGCACATGGCAGCAAAAGACTGAACGTTGTTGCAGCATTGAGCATGATGTGCTGTTGGATGTTGCGGCGGCTTGGTGTCCCGCAGGCGGCGTTACTGGTGGTCTGCGCATTGCGGGCGACGGCGGGCCCCGCGGCCGGCTGGAGGTGTGCTACCAGCGGCAGTGGGGAGCCGTGTGCGCCTACAACTTCTTGGACGAGGACGTGGAGGTGAGGACGCACACCACTTGTTCGGTGTATGCTCTTGTGGGTTGGAATTGGTGTATCCTGGATACGGTAAGTACATACCGAGGCGAACGCACTGGCGTATTGGACAGATGTCGCTCAGTTGCCCCTGGTTGAGCTGGCGGTAGTGCAAGTACAGGTTAACGCGAGCAGTAAGCATGCCAGGTGCTCACCCACTTTCCTGATCCCTTGCGTGACGGGATATTCAAATTGTGCGGAGGGCATTCCACGTTGACTAGGGCTCAGCTTGTGGTTCCCCACGTTCCTATCGACGCCATCGGTCCTGTCCCCCGTGCCCCTGCCCACTCCTGCCTCGCGCAGGTTGCGTGCAGGCAGCTGGGCTACAAGCTAGGTCGCATGGTGCCGGCGCAGTACGTGCCAGGTGGGCAGCCGTGCACACTGCCATGCTGCATACCACCCATCACCGCATCCCTCAACACACTGCCATGCTGCACCACTATACACACTGCCGGTCGCTGTTCACTCGGCCCGCCGCTGCGAGCACCCCATACGGTACACAGCCGCGCACGCCCTATGCAGCGCACCACGACCCGAGCATCGCTGCTAGAAACCAGAACTTCCTATAACTTCCTTGATCACAACCAAATTGAATACCACCGCCACCACAGGCCAACCCATCTGGATGGCGGAGGTCAACTGCAACTACGTCACCAACACCTTCATCGACTGGCCGCTGCGCCTTACGGCCTGCCCCTTCAACGGCATGGAGGACGCGCAGTGCCCCGCGGACCAGGGCGTGGCGGGCATCGAGTGCGGCAACGACCCCCTGCCGCCGCTGTCCATACCATGTGGGTGTGACGCGAGATGGTCAAGAGTATCACGTGGTGCAGGTGCACTCCGTTACTGCGGCCGCGTTGCAGCGTACCCATTCCACAGCCACCCATTCCTGGTGTCATGAATCGGTAAAATGTTGAGGCACCCCCGAGTCATGGTGCCATGTCGTGCCAGCACCTGGCAGGTCGCAGAGGGTCACAGCCAAGCTGCCGCGGGTTGACCACGGCACGTTTACCACATGAGGATCAGGTCCCAAGCGGAACCCTAAAGGCGGACCCCTTCCCGCAGGTGGCAACACTGGAGACGTGCGGCTGGCGGGCGGCAGCGACAGCAAGGGGCGCGTGGAGGTCTGGTGAGCGCTCTTGCAGGACACGCTGGTTGTGCCTGCCCCTCAGTGTCACAGTCCGTGTTGCGCCCCGCACTCCTACCTCGTCCCTGATGCCTTCCTGGCGTCGGGCTCTCCGCTCGTGCTGTACCCTCCTGCTTTTGCATGTCGCATTTTCCGATTCCTTTACTGGTTGTTTTTTGTGCCCCGCTAACAGCATCAACGGCGAGTGGGGCACGATTTGCGACGACGAGTTCGACGACGTCGACGCCACGGTGGTGTGCCGCCAGCTGGGCTTCGCAACAGGCACCGTGCTGCAGGTAGGGCTGGGAGCCGGGGGACGTGCGAGCCCACACTCGTGGAAGCAATTGGAGAGTCCAGAGTCCAGGGTTATTGCTACCGCTATTGCTACGCTTTGCGTGCACTGTTGCGGTGCGCGCCA
>QAXN01000211.1:14042-46923 GCA_004335795.1 Chlamydomonas sp. 3222 | reverse complement strand
AAGACCGGAACACTGCTGTGCGTGATGCGGCGCAGCCCTTGACCTGGGCCGCCAGCATTGGCATCCGTGTACACCAGCTTGCACTGTGTCTTACGAACAGCCTACGCATGTGCAGGGGCCGAACGAGCTCCGGTGTCGTGAGACCCGCTCCTCGAGGCACACCTGATAACTGGAACCGGAATCCAGGCACGGCACCTCGTACCGCTCTAGATGCTCTGTTTAGTACCGTACCGTATCGTACTGTCCGGACTACCGGCTGTACGGTCGTTAGTCAGACCCGGGGAGACCTCCCCTGACATGAATGCACCACGGTCGCGTCGCTTGTGTTGGCATTTTGTGTTACATTCCAGGTGGTGTGGCCACACGATCCTTACTGTGTGCACGACGTGGCAACCTAGTAGCCCGCAAACGTCACCCTTAATGGCAACATTCCCCTGTTGCGTAATCTGAAAAGGGTTACGAGGCAAAGCCTCCAAACATAAAGCACTACCGGTATGCATGTGTCAGCTCCGGTACTGCGGTGCACGACATGGCCGCTGCCTACCGATATCCCCAACGCCTGAACGCATCCGCCCGTCTACAGTACTGCTGTGTTCTTGCCCCCAACCCCGGCCCCACTCGCCATCCCTCCTCCTCACCCACGCCACTCTCCCCTCCGGTATCGGTCATCCTGCACTAGCGAACAGGGGCTTTATACCCTCGACATCCCCAGCGACCCTCCTTCTAATCCACATCGGAATCGGTGCTTCTGCACCTGGCAGTACGCGCCATGTACCTTGGGCCCCCCACACGCCTCCCCCCTTCCCACTGTTCCACCCCCCACACCGCTTTCCCCCTCCCATCCGCCTCACAGCTGCACCCTGAACGGCATCTCCTCGTAGTAGGCCGCCTGCTGGGAGTGGTAGGCCGCCAGGTCAGACAGGTCGGGGTACACGTCGGACTGGCAGCCCAGGCCTGGGGGGGAGGGGGCGGGGGTGTTGCATGGGGAGGGTGCGTGCACACAGGGTTAAGCTTGGTGGGGTAAACATGGGGGTTGCAACGCACCGTACTGGCAGCCCAGGCCTGTGGTGTGTGGGGCCAGACCTAGACAGAAGCGAGTGGCATGGGAGCGGGTGGGGGGTGTGGCATGCGGAGTTTATTATGGGCCACCAGGTCGGACGGCCGTGGGGCAGCAGGGTCTTGTGAGGCCGGATGGAGTTGCAAGGGGCGGAGGGGCAACATCGTGGGTGCAGGAATGGGGTGTAGCAGGCAGCAAGCGGTGGCGTGTGGAGGGATGGGGCCGGGGTCATGGGGACCGATTAGGGTGCAGGCAGTGGCGGTGCCGGCCCGGGGCTACAGCAAAGCGGGGCAGTCCAGCGTACCGCCGGCGTCTGAGGGCGTGCGGATGCAGCACGGGCAGGTGTGAATAATGCACGCGAAAGCGGCAACCCGTACCACGCCTTTCGGTAGGTGACCCATTACCAGTAACCCACCCCCCTCCACCCACCCAGGGTCGCCATCTCCGCCAGCTGCTGGACAAGCTCGGACATGCCTCCGCAACCCTCACCGTCGCCCTCCTCCTCCCACTCCTCCCCCTCCTCGTCCCCATACTCCTCCTCCTCCTCCTCCTCCTCCCCGTACCCAACCCCATCCTCCTCCCCACCACCGTAGGGCCCCTGCCCCTCGACCTCCTCGCCCTCCTCCTGCCCCTGCTCCTCCCCCGCCTCCCTGGCACCCTGCTGCTGCTGGTGCTGCTGCTGCTCCTGGGGTGCCTGTGTGTGCTGTGTGTGTTCCCCAGCGTCGCGGCGCTCCTGGCCCAGGAGGCGACGAAGGGTGCGCTCGCCAGCGCCGCGGTAGGTGCCCCTGTGGCGAAAGACGGAATGGCAGGGAGACCCGGGGGCAGGGTCAGAGGGTCAGAGGCAATGTGACATTTGGTGCTCTTGTGACGAGAGGCGGAGTGGACAGGCAGGCGGTAAGGAAGGCCCAGGCAGGGTCGGAGGGCCGGAGGCAATAAATGTTTGGGCCGCCACATTTGCTCCTCGCGCTGTTGTACGGATTACATGGTTGCCACATTTGCTCTTCGTGCCCTTTTTTGGGCCGCCACATTTGCTCTTCGTGCTCTCGTGGGGATGAGTTGCAACAGCGTCTCTGGATGACCGCGAGCTCGTCCTAGCTAGCGTACGCGTCATGGACCCCACCCTCTCCTACTGCTTCTCAACCCACACCCGCTCTGAAGCCTTCACTTACCTTGCCAAGCACCGGCACACGAGCTCCCTCACACTCTGAACCCACAAGACCCTGCTTGGACCAGGCCTGCTCCTGCGCCCACCTTGCCACGCACTGTCGCACTAGAGTCCACGTGCGACACCCACAAAGCCCTGCTTCCGCCCACACCCACACGCACCCATAACACTGAGGCGCGTCCACCGCTCGGCCAAGTTCCGCCCCAGTTCCATCCAAGACCAATTCGGCCTTCGCCATTAGCCATTGGCAAAATCCAAATCACTAAGGCCTGCACCCACCTTGCCACGCACTGTCGCACCAGCTCCCTCCAGTACGCGTCCGCCCGCAGCACCGCCGGGTGGCCCACCACCACCAGCAGCGCACGGCTGCGCGTAACGGCCACGTTGAAGCGACGCGGGTGCGCCCACAGGCCCACAACGGACGCGTCCTCATCGCCCTCCTCCCCCTGCTCCTCCTCCTCCCCCTCCCCCTTGCTAGCGCCGCCACCATTGCCAGATGCGGCGGTTGCGGCGGTTATGGAGCGCGCCCGGCGGGCGGCGGCGGCGGTTGCGGCGGCGGCCCTGGCGGCGCGTCCGGGCAGGGAGTCGACGGAGCTGAGCACCGTGGAGATGAACACAATGCGCTCCTCCTGGCCCTGCGGGGATTCAATGCGGAGACATAACGAGCCCGCTAAGCTCTCCGTTGACTTGTAAAGAAAGCTGCGTGTACCAATGCAGCAGGATCAACCAGGCTGCCGCCATTGGACAGAATCACAGTCCCGTGCTGCCCACCTGGACCCATGAGGGCCCGCTGCCAGGTGTCAATGCCGCAGGGCATGCTTTTGGCGTCCGCAACAGGAGTTGCGTACGCGTTCCGCCTGTCCACTTGGCGGCCGATCTCTGGTGGTCGTCGTCCACAGTTTACTACCCCACCAACCCCCAACCGCCGCCACGAACCCACCTGGTAGTCGTCCACAGTGCCCACGCGCACCCCGCCCAGGTTGCGGCGCCGCAGCAGCTCGCGCACCTTGAGCACCTGCATGTGGTCTAGGTGTGTATTAGCTGTGGGCGTGCTGGACGCTGTCCGTACATAAGGTATACCAGCCGGACAAGAAGCAGCAGCCCGCGCACGTTGAGCACGCAACAGGGTGCGTGTGGGTTAGATGTAGGTTTACCACGTGTGCACTGTGCACATGCGCAGGTGGGGCCTGTGTTGCCCGGCCTACGATGCGCGCCATCCCGGCCATCCATTCAACCGTTTAGCCACTCGCCTGCCTGCGGTAGGTGCAGATGATGCCCACGTGCTGCTCCGAAACCACGCCCGCCAACGCGCCGCCCACCACGCCCGTCGCGCGGCCCTGCCCCTGTTGCTGCTGCCGCTGCGCCGCTCGCCAGGAGGCGGCGATCAGCCCCTCCACCAACTCCACCACCTTCTCAGCCTGTGGGAGGGGACGCGCGCAATAAGATTGTGTTGCACGGCATATGTACGGCAACAACTAAGCAGGCACAAAGACCTCCACAAGCTCCACCACCCTTTCCGCCTCGAAGTCCCAGAAAGGGCGGCGCGTGGCGGGTTACAATGGTGTACGGCAGGCGTACAGCCGGTTGTCCCCTTGCCAAAGGGCAGCCGGGATGTGGGAGCTGAGCTGCCAACCGCTAACCGCCAACCGAGCATACGCCGCACCTCCTTCATGTTGAAGAACGACGGGGCGTCTAGCTCCTGCGTGGGCAGGGGGTGCACGGCACAGGCGTACACGTGGGTTTTACAGCCTGCTAGTTGCAAACGTGCTGCCGTACAGATTTCTGCGCGCACAGTTCACAGGTGAGTGGCTTCAACAGGACGCCGTATGCCATGCCGCGCGCGCGCGTCAAACGTGGTAGGCCGGCGCATTCAACCTACCTTTTTCAGTAGTTATCTAGTCCGGGCTGACACCAGGATGATATCAAGTGTCCTCGACTCCATAAACTACACCAGCCTGCTCGCCTGGCACTGCTGCCCGCTGACTCCGTAGAACAGGAGGTGTTCAGGGGTGCTTTGCATGCATACATCGAAGCCCTCCCGCCCACCTGGCACTGCTGCCCACTGACGCCGTAGAACAGCAGGTGCGCCGGGGCCTCCACGGCCTCACTGTGCTCATGCTCTTCTCCCTCCTCCTCCTGCTCCACCTGCTGCTGCTGCTGCTCACCCGCCACCAAGCGGGCACCACCGCCTGCCGCTCCATGTCCGCCGCCCCCCACCTCCAGCTCCTCCCATGCGGGGGGCACCACGCTAGTGGGGTTGGCGCACGCCTGACGTACGGGGAGGGGCAGGCAGGGCGTGCTTAGACGCATGCCGTCACATGCATTGAAGGGATAGCACGTGCCACATGCACGTATGCAAGCGTAGCCAGAGGGCTAAGCACGCTGGGATTGCACTTGCTCACGAATGCGAAGACATCAGGAGGTTGCAAGCATGTCACCTCGGGACGGAGAGGGAGGGGCAGGCAGGGTGTGCCACAGGCAAACGCCGTACAGGTACACAGTGCACAACGGACGGAGGGAGCACAGCGCACGTTCCAGGGGGTGAAACAGCGCCGTGCTGAGCGTTGCAGTCAAACCATGCCCGCTCGGCCGCCCTGTCCACAAAGGAAAGTAAACGTACGCACCCGCCAGTCCCACCTGTAGTTGCTGCTGGTGGAAGAGTTGCAGCATGCGCATTCACACCCATGCACACCCATGCACACAGTTCCACACTTCCGCCCACACCTGCAGCTGCTGCTGGTAGAACAGGCGGCTGGGCAGGTCCAGCAGCGGCGCCGCGCTGCGGTAGTTTCGCACCAGCATCACGCCGCGCAGCGCACACGCAGACGGCAGCAGCTCCACCTGCTGCCCCTGCCCCTGCTGCTGCCCTTGCTGCTGCTGCTGCTGCTGCTGCTGTTCCGGGGCAGGGCCCGTGGTGGCGGGTGTGGCCATGCGCCTCTCCGCCTCCCGGGCTGCCTCCAGGGATGCCGCAAGATGCCCCCCTCGGCCCGCGCCGTCCATTAGGAGCTCCAGCAGGGACAGCGACAGACCGCCACGAGCAGCAGAGGCACTGAAAGGTGCGGAAGGGAGGGGCCGGTAGAACGGGATATGGGGTGAGGGGAGGCCCCGTACATTAGAAGCTGTAGCAGGGACAGACCACGAGCAGCAGAGGCGCTAGGGGTGAGGGCCCGACAAGGCGGCACACCCGAAGGGACGCAGACGTTAGGAAGTAAGGACAGCGACAAGCCGCCACGTGCGGCCGAAGCACGGTAGGGCAGGGGCAAAGACAGGACAGGGTGGGTTAGGGCAGGCCAGGGCAGGGTAAGGCCAAGCCGTCCTCCCTCCCTGGCACGTGCACCACACCACCCTGTGCATCCCCAACCCTGTAAATGCTACGCTGCACTACACATGCCGCAACACGTAGCACCCACACGCACCCACACGCACCTGCGTACAACGGGCCCCAGCTGCCTTGGGTCTCCGCAAAGCATGGCGGCGCCTGGCAGGAGGTGGGCAACAGGGACGACGTGAGTGCAACGACGACGTGGACACGCCTCGCCCATTGTAAAATGCCTTGCCCATTCTGCAGCATGGCAGTGCCCACGTGCATGTGCAGCAGTACCCATGTGCAGCAGGGCCCGTGCTGCCTTACACACACCTCCCGGCTCCCTCAGGGTGAGCGGTATAAGGACCTCTGGCAGCAGAGCCTGGATGACGGCAAGAGGGTGGAAGTGGAGTGACTTGTCATCAAATAGGATACCGGTACCAGTATGGCGAGGGCCAGAATGCACAGGGTACACCGCGGTGGGTGATGCTGACGTGTTTACCATCTGTCTTGTGGCAAAAGAGTGACTGCTGAAAGGTCAACGAGCAGATACGGTGCCGTAGCAGGCAATGGGATCCCATGCGGCGGGTAAGCACTCCCCGGCGGTTAGGGAAACGGGATCAGCAACTGGCCTGCAACGTAATCCACGTGTTTACAAAGAACTTGTTTACCTCTCAAAAATAATGTTGATTGTCTGAGATCAAAAATCAAAACACACTTGCCCACCTGGCCCGCCTCGTCGACCATCACGTGGGTAAACTCGATGCACCCCCTGCAGAAGGTGGTGGCGCTCGCTGCCGCTGTGGCTGCTGCGGCAGCTGCTGCAGCTGCCACTTTCTCACTGTCACTGAAGGCCTCGATCTTCTCGCGCCTCGTCATGCGTGCGCCGGAAGCAGCGGCGGCGACGGCTGCGGCGCCCGGCCGCATGGCGTGCGTCGCGGCCGCCGCCACCCCCTGGACGTAGGCCTCCAGTGTCCTGCCCTCACGCAGCATGCCAGCCGCGCTGCAGGAGCACACAACCACCTGAACAAAGGGTAACAACATTTGCATTCATTGTAAAAAAATACGTGCAAACATAATAAGAAGCGCCAGCACACTGTGTATGGCACACACATGCGTAAAGTGGAACGGTGCAGGCCGTCCATCACCTACGCGCTACCACCTTGAATGCTGTGCGCACATGCATCGCAGTACGTACCGCACGTTATAGCTGGAGTATCGGCAGCAGCAGCGGAGGAGAGCCAACGTTGCGAATGAACTGGGGTAGCCAATGTTTCCACCAACGGTCGCCTGGCAGCAGACAACTGAAGGCCCGTGCTAGCAAGCAGGACCAGCAACTAGGATGGCATGCACACCTGCGCCGTCTGCAGCTGTCCGAGAGTGGGCAGCGCAAAGGCCCCGATGTCGGGGTCCACGACGCAGTACGGCAACACGTCTGCCTTGGACTCCACCACTCGACTGCATGGGCAGGATCAGGTGGGGTAGTGGCAGTACCACCATGAAAGCAGGGGATATCATGCAGTAACGCATTGATGCAATGAAAGCAGGGGAGGCAGCAGCAGCAGTCCGTGCCAGGGGGCCACGAGGGCACCCCCAGTCATGGCGGCGCTGGCTCTGTTAGGCAAGCGGGCACGACCGCCCAAGCATTCTCCTTTCTTTGTAGTTGCGATGCGTGCCTGAGCGGCACGGCGATGCCCCTTTCCTCCATGCTCGACCAAGCAAACTACCGCAACACATGCAGGTGCACATCAGCAACGCGACGCACCGCCGCGGGTCGTTCAGCCGCAGCAACCACGCGGTACACCTGAACTTGCACACGCGAACAATCAAACACTAATTAGCACCGTCCCGCACACCGCAACGCACCGTCGCGGGTCGTTGAGGCGCAGCAGCCGGCCCCCGCCCGCCCGATCCCCCAGGGCCGCCGCCAGGCTGCTGGCTATGAGGTCGGCCGAGTAGTTCTGGGGGGCGGCCAGCAGCAGCTTGGTGCGCCGGCGGGGGTCCCAGTCCGCGCCGGGCCGAATGCCCCCGCTGGGCCGCCGCAGGGACGTCCCTGGGCCGCCCATGCCCTTGTCGAGGTCCGCCCGCCGCAGCAGCTGCAGTGCGCACTCAACCAGCGTCACGGTCTTGCCGGTGCCTGCGTGGGCACACGACAAAGAACATGCAGATCATTATTCACACAGGCGCATATCAAGGCTGCCTCTTGGACAAAGGCAGCGCGGATGAGCTGGCAGCCGCTGCTGCCAAAAGCACGGTACTGCGGTAGAGACGTCGGTGGAGGCCACAAGCACTGAGCCTCTGCCGTTTCTGCGTGATTCTTAATCGACACGCCCCGACACCCACTACCCACACGGCTGCATGTACCGTAGTACATCTCGCCTATGCAGCCCAAAGCCGGGCCACTGGTGCGCCAACTGGACTGTCTGCATGGGTTACGTGCGACACTGGCACGCAGGTGCCTTTCCACGTTCCCCACCGTTCGCACTTCCTGACTCACCCGGCGGCCCGAACAGCACGAAGGGCGTCCCCCGCCCCGCGCCCTCCATCACCGCAGCGCACGCCACGCGCTGCTCCGGGTTCAGCGGTGTGCCGCCCACCAGTTCCAGCTCCGAAGCCAACCGTCCCAGCTCCGAAACCACGCCGCTGCCGTACGCATCTTCCTCCAAGCCGCTGCCGCTGGCGAGGTCACTGCTGCTGGTGCTGCCTATCCCGACCGGATCGCCGCGTTCCGTTGGGCCAGATGACCCATGGGTCGGTGTGGAAGGGAGGCACGGCAAGCCGTTGGCGGTTGTTGTGACGGCTGGTGCGACGGTTAGGCCCGGTGCGCCGGATGTTGTGTGGTGGTTGGAGGTGGAGGTGCTGGAGGTGCTGGGTGTAGGCGATGGCGTGTGGTATAAGTCGTCGGGCAGGAGCGGCAGCCCTGCACGTGCTGGTGCGGGCTGATGAGGTGTGAAAGCGGAGGCGGTGGCCGCGGCGGCGGCCGCGGCGGTGTTGGCCCTGCTTGTCCCTGCTATGATGGCGGCGGTTGCAGAGCAGTAAAGCGGCGGCGGCGAGGCGGTTGTGACGGTTGTGGCCGTTGGTGGCGGCGGGGAAGGTAGCAGCAGCTCGCTGCTGAACGCGGCGCGCAGTAGGGCGTCGTGCATACGGGCGAAGGGGGTGCGGTCAAACGTGAAGCACACGTGGACGAGCGGGGCGGCGGGCGGGCGGGGGGCAGCGGCAGGGGCTGCAGCCTTGCAGTCAGTCTCCACGGTGCGGACCGTGCTGCTGCTGGCGGTGTGGGGCATGATAGCAGCGGTGGTGGTGGTGGTGGATGCGGCGGTTGTGCCCTTGGCCACCTCGGAGGCGACCGCGGTGACTCGCAGCTTGTCCAGGCGCGTCCAGTACTCTGGGGGCATGAGCAGCAGCACCTGTGCAGGGCGTGCGGGAAGGGAGAGGGCGCGTGGTGATGGATCATGTGGCTTAGCACACGCGTCCGGAGGCATGAGCACGAGCACCTGTTGCGCGGTGTGTGCGCGGCACGCCAAAGCGCGAGGAAAACTTGTTTGCAGGGCGTGCCGCGGTCAGGCTGATCGGACTGTGCTGGCCACACAAGAGCGGCGGGCGGTTATGCCGGCAATAAACAGGCTTTGTTCCTTGCACACCTCGGGTGCAATGGTGGCCTCGGGTGGTGCGCAAAAGAGAGACGAAAGGTTGAGAATGCGCAACACAGCGGCGAAAGGTCCATGCCCATGGGGTCACTGGTGGCCGCCTGCCAGTACGTGTTTCCCACCAACGATCAACTGCCAGCCGCCACCCACCTGGCCCCCATCCACGTACAGCAGCTCTCCGCAGTACTCCACGTCAGCCGGGCCCTTTGGCGCTGCACGTGCTGCTTGCCGTGCGGTTGGTGCGTTGATGGGCCGGTTGGGTTGTTGACCACGTTGGTTGGCTTCGGTTGGCGCCTTGTCGCTGTCCGAGGCCTCGGGGGTGCGGTCGGCTTCGAGGCGAACGTAGATTGCGTCGCCCGCCACCAGCTGCGGCCGACCCTGGAGTAGCAGGAGAATGCACACGGCTGGCACTCAAGCAACCCCTTGTGGACATGCATGTGGGCACACACAATACATTTGCAGCTGGTGGCCACAACAGGTTTCCAGGCCAGCGTACGCCTGACGTCAGCATCCTGCTTGCCCTGTACGCGGAGTAGGACAGGGGTTGAGCTTGCATGGCACATAAAGCAAGAGCAGGAGCGGGAGGCACAGGCAGCCACAAAAGGAGTGGGTAAGGAACGGCAACGGCAGCTTCAGCATATAAGTGTGGGTGTTCCCAGTGGTAGCTGTCCCGCCCGTGCTGTGCCTATCCCCATGAGCTGTGCTAACTCCAATGCATAAGGCTCTTCAAATCCGCACGGTCCCGGCGCGGGCAACATGCTAAGGCCCAGGTGCTACTCAGTTGAAATCACGGTACGAACTATAATGGGAACTCCAGTTCAGTTCGGTACATTGAGGGGGCCGGGTCTAGGGCAACATGGGCGCTAATGCTGTCCACACACCTACAACAATTGCCAGCAGCGTACGTGGGCTTGGGTCCTGAGCCCATGGCATGCTGAATTGTACTAGGGTCATGTTAACAGGGAGGCTATTACCTCGAGCAAGCCGGGAACATCGATGACGGCAGCTTGATGCCCTGCTGACGGTGTTGAGCCTCGTGCTGCCCTTGACATCGTTTTGAGTCGCGGGCCGCGGAAGGGCCGGATCGGACCGGTGGACGCTTCGGCCACAGCGCCCCTGCTGCTGCTGCTGTTGGTGTTGGCTTCTACCGTGCCCGGGTGTGGGCCCGACACCTGTTCCTGCTGCTGCTGCTCGAGCGGCGCGGGCCAGTCCATGACCCGAAAGGATGTCCACTCGTCGTTGAACACCGCCACCCGTGCGCGCGTGTTGTATAGGTTGAAGCTCCTGTGGGCGTGGTTCGAGTGCCTTCGCTGTGGGGCGCGTTACGACATGCAGTAGATGCAGGAGACGTGGGAAATCTCCTCTGATATCACGATGTTGTCAGCTTGTGCACGCGAGTAGAATCATGGCGTAGATGAATGTGCAGTGCGCTTACTACGACACACCATTGGTCTTGATCACGCCACGCACCTGACGTCCCTCTCCATGACTCCCTCCTCCTGCACCAGCAGCTCAGCGTAACGCAGCAGCTCCCGCCGCTGGTTGCTTAACGCTGACACACCAGCCTCTGCCGCCGCCGCCGCATCGGCACTCCCGCTCCCACCGCCGCCACCGCCGCCGCCGCCAGCCCCAGCCCCTGCGCCACCGGACCCTTGACACCCCACGACGGAAGCAACGCCCGCCGTGCCCGCACCTCCAGGCGGCAAGCCCATCGGCGCATGCGGGAGGGCTCCCCTGGTGGGAGCCTGGGCGGCTGCAGCGGTGCTCGCGAGGAGGCGCAGGAGGTCGAGAAGGTTCAGGGCAGCTGTTTCGGGCGTTATGTTGTAACGCGCCAGGAACAGCTGCTTCCAGCTTTTCTTGGACTTGGCCGAGGTGTTATCGTCGGTTGCCAACAGGACCTTCGTCAGCAGCAGCAGCGGGGAAGCGCAAAGCGATTGCTCATTTTGCCATTTGTGCCCCACGCACGAACGCGGATGAGCGATGCAGCTGGTGGGCTAGGGGCCAACGGCCAGCACACAGAGCGAGCGTGTGGTGCAGCACACCTCGTAAAGGGCAACAGAGGCCACAGTGTACAGCAGGGCCATGCTGCTGCTGCTACTGCCATACACACACGTCGCCCCACCTTGAGCTGCTGCCACAGCTCCCGCCACGGCCCAGCCAGCACCTCCACGCTTCCTTCCCCGGCCAGCTCCCATTGTTGCCGCCGCCGCCGCTGCTGCTGCTGCTGCTGCTGCTGCTGCTGCTGCTGCTGCCCATTCTCCTTCGCGTGCACCTGCTCCCCCAGCAGGTCCACCCCACACGCTCCAAGCAGCAGCCGCAGCCTCTGCACCGCCGGCCGCCCCACGCCCTCCTGCTGCGCCCATGCCAGGCACCGCGCCGCCGCCACCACCTCGTTCCGACCGCCCGCCGCCGCCACATGCACGCTGAACCACGCAGCCTGCCCCAGGGCCCCCCCGACCAGCTTCCTCATATGCCCCACATGCGCCGTTACGTCAGCTGCCAAGATGGCGGCGTGGCGGCGAATGAGCTCCACCGCCGCCGCCTCCAGCGCCCGCCATGCCAGCGCCGCCGCGCCGCCAGCCGCCGCCGTCGCGCCGGACACTATGGAGCCCACTGCCTCGGGGGGGAAGAGAGCGGCGTGGAGGCTGGACGTGCACTTGTGCAGCTGGGCTGGCTCGGTGGTGAACAGCCGCCTGCGAGGACAACAGGGGTTAGGCAACAGGTAGGATCGGAGGACGCACGGGCATGCAGTGCAAATGAGGCAGCAGGCGGTCGGAGGGCGCACGTGGATGTGGCCGTTGCTTGTTGGTGTTGCTCCGTGTGGTGGCTCAGGTGCGTGGGTGCGTTGTAGCTTGTTTGGCGCCAAGAAGTAGCATGGCAACGTGGGCATGCTGGGCACCGAGGACTGGGGGCGTTGATGCAACGCAGCAGCAACGCCTACGCAGTACTACCGGATTGAGCGTACACGTTCGAGATTGCATGGGTAGCCAAACAGCGTGCGCAAACCGTGTCTGTTACCTGAGCGCCAGGGGGATGTATGCCGGTGCCGTGGGCCGGATGCGCTGCACCCGCTCCGGGTCTACCACTGCCGCCACCACCCGCGCCCCGACCACAAAGGCGTGCGCCACACGCCCCGGCGGCACAGGCTGCACGGCTGCAGCGGTGCCGGCGCCCTTACCGACAGCACCCGGCTGCGTAACTGCTGCCGTGGGCGCCGCCACTGGCGCCGACGCCGCCGCAGCAACCGAGCTCACAATTTCTGAGGCCGCGGCGGCAGCTGCAGCAGCGGCTGCAGCAGCGGCAGCGGCGGCGGCTGCAGCAGCAGCGGCGGCGCCGCCTTCATCAACTGCGTGTACGACAGTTGGCGCCGCCGCTGCGACTGCGACCCGTGGGTCCATATCCGCGAGGCACGTGAGGAGCAGCACCTGCGCCAGCAGCCCGCACTCCCCGCCGTCCCCGCCACGACCCACATCCAGCTCCACTGTCACACAGTACTCCGACCCCGGGGGCAGCAGCACGCACGGCAAGCTGAGGGCTTTGCTGCCGCCGCCGCTGGCGGCGGCGGCGGCGGCGGCGCGCCGCCGCAGCACGCCCAGCGCCCTGGCTGGCTCCTGCCTGGCCACCCCCGCTGTGTCGTACAGCTTCAGCCGCCTGCCGTACAGCGGCATCGCCCTGGCATTGACCAGCAGCAGCGGCTCCCGGCCCTGGTTCTGGAGCCACACCTGGCTACGCCACACGCCCCCGCCGCAGGCCACTACCCCACCACCCAGCCTCTGCTGCTCCTTCCCACCCTGGTGCTGTTGCTGCTGCTGCCCCGCTGACGCACCGTCGCCCCCCTGCCCCTGCCCCTCCCCAATCCGTCGCACTCCGAAGTCCACGCCCTCGCTGGCCACCGCCCCCACCGTAATACACATGCCCTCCAGCACCACCATCGGCTGCTCCAACGCCGCGGCGTGTAGCCGGTCTAAGCCCCCCGCCATCAGCCAGCTGCCCACAGCTTCCGGCAGGTCCCGCAACACCACGGGCTGGGGCGCACTGGGCGGAAGGCGCACGAGGGGCCGCTTTGCGGCCTGGGGCGCCGAGGCGTGCTGCGGACGCAGAGGGGGTGCAGGAGGTGCTGTTGCAGGTGCGACCGATGTTGGCGCTGCTGCTGAGTTCGCAGGCCCCAGAGGCGGCGGCTGCGGCGGCGGCTGGAAGCCTGGTTGAGCTAGGTTGTGTGCAAGCAGGTGGTGCGGCGGCGCTGCAGGGATCCCATCTGCCGCCGAGGGCGTGTACGGGTACGGCCCATGGGGGCCCATGTGCGCCACGTGGCCTGCATGGAGGCCGTACGGCGGCCCCGGGTACGGCACCCATGCTTGCCGTACAGCGCCCAGTGGTGCTAGCAACACGCTGCTGGGACAGTACCCGACGCCGCCCCCGGATGGCGGCAGCGGTACCACGAGCGCCCATTGGGGTGGGGGGAGCCCACCAGGTGGTGATTGCTGTGTGGCCAGTGCCGCATGAGCTGCAGGGTCTGGGGGCAGCCCGCCGGAGGGGGGCGTGCCGGGAGCGTGAGGAAGGGCGCCTTCCCCGCTGCCCGGATGCCGCGTTGGTGGGGTGGCGACAGACAGCTCTGTTGTCGGTGGATGTGGAGGTGGAGGTGGAGGATGCTGGGGAGGCCATGGTGGGGCGGCGTCTGTTGGCGGCAGCAGGGAGGTGCTGCCTTGGAGGTGAAGCATGGCGCGGGCGTGGGCATGGGCGTGGGCGTGGGCGTGGTGCGGCGGGGGGAAGGGGACGGCTTGGCCCTCGCGCAGCTGCAGCAGCTGATGCAGCTGCAGCTGCTGATGCTGGTGCTGCAGGTGCCAGAGGCGAGCTGCTACCATGGGGTGGTGGGCCTGCAGCTGTCCCGTTGCGAGAGTGTGCTGTAAAGCCCATGCAGCACCAGCAGCACCAGTAGCGTCGCCTCCTTCATGGAAATGGTGTGGAGGGGGAGGAGACAGCAGGAAGTGGGCGGGTGCTCCGGCGTGCGTGGCCAGAGATTCAGTCGGGGGTGTGGCCTGTGCGCTGTCCACTGGCGGATGTGCGTACAGCTGCTGGAGGTGTTGCTGCTGTTGCTGCTGTTGCTGCCCGAGTGCAGGATGCTGTGTGTTGGCGGTGGGAAGGCTCGGCCAGGCCCCAGGGGGCCACATGGGTGCGGGCGGGGCTGCGGGGAGGTGTGGGCTCCCCAGGACTTGGTATGGAGATGGATGCCATGGAAGGCTATAATGATGGCCAGGTGGAGGGGGGGAGAGACCCAGTGCGTGGGCGCTGGTCATAGGAGGCCAGGAGCCGTCGTGGGGTGGGAGGGCGGGTGCCGGAGTGAGCGGTGGGGTGGACGGAGGACCGAGGGCACCTTGGCCGGCCCCCAACAGCTGCGGCGGCGGCTCGCTCTGCTGGTGGAGTTGATCTGGCATGTAGGAGCCTGCAGGTACGTTATGATGTTGATTGAGCGCCCGTTGGCCGGGTGCAGCTGCGGCTGCGAGGGTAGGCCACTCGTCAGGGGCCGCGCCAGGGGGCAAGGGCGCTCTCGGAGGGGCTCGGCCTCCCCGTCCCGAGGCAGGCGCGCGCATAGCGATCTCGGACCGCTAGCGACTGAAAGGAGGTACAAGATTCAGCATGGTATGCGTCTTGCAGCAGAAGGCGCGCTTAGCTGCGCTAGCGCGACACATGAGCCTCTGACATCGACTCGCTGGGCACCAGCGCCTTTCACAAGTTGGACCTAGATCTGGTACAGCTGCACTGATTGTATTACGCCCAAAAAGTTGCAGTCTGTTGTGATGTTGACGTCCACTGACGTCCACTGTTTAGGCAAGCTGTTGCTGCCTAGGGAAACTCCGTCAGTACAGCGTTTCCCACACCCCACAGTGCAGATGTTAGCTAACTAAGATATATGCAGATAAGTTTCCGCATAAATCTCCCCTTGCCTGCGACGTCATGTGTGAAATGCACAAAGGCCAGGGCCCAAGGGAGGTCCCCACAGGTGTTGGCTCCTGCCGTCGTCGAGCGTGGTCTTGCTCCTGATGCCGGCATGTGCAGGCCCGAGCGGAACTTCGTGCCACCATAATAGCAACCTGCTTCCCTATTTTGGAAACGCCTGCAGGGGCGGCCCTGTTGGGACTGCGCGTCCGGGGGAATGGGGGTCCTGGCACGTGTGTGGTTGCACGCGGCGGAATGGGCCAAAGTCGTCAGAGACGTGCTGCTGAGCCCTAACCCGTCGGTCCAACACTGGCCGACAGTTTTAGTGCTAACAGGTGCATCTTGTCAGTGACATGGCCCTTGCGCTGCGCCAGAGCGCAACAAACATTCGCCGTGGGTGGGTCCCTACAGTCGTTGTAAGCGTTATAGACTGACTACTTTAAGTATACAAAGAAAACAACAATAATTGTTTGGACCGCTTCAGGAGGGCGTGCATCAAGCGTGTCCAAACAGTGTCGCGGGCGGCCATGACCTCCAACGGCAACGGGAACCAGCAAGCTGTAAGTGCGGCGTTGTCGTCACATTGTAGCTGTAATAACGTGCAATAATTGAGTTTTGCCGGGCATAGAAGAGGGCCATCCTGGAACGCCCTTATACTCCTGCCCGAGCGTTGGCAACTGCGCACCTGCACATACCCCACTCGCCCTGGCCTTACGTCACAATGCACATGCCTTGGTGCTGGAGTCCTCATCCTCACGCACACCTCGTCCTCTTGCTGCTGCACCGCGCCTTGCGCCCCGCCACACCCTCCACTTGTGCAGCCCGGGTGCAGCCATTTAGCCCTTTGGCTCCATGCCCCAGCACACCGTTGCACACCGAACGCCACATCTGGACCACTTCCTCACATTGATCCACGTGATGACCATGTTGTGTATCGTATTGCCATGTTGTGTATTACCATGTTGTGCATCGTATTGCCATGTTGTGTATTACCATGTTGTGTATCGTATTACCATGTTGTGTATCGCCATGTTGTGTATTACCATGTTGTGTATTACCATCTTGTGTATCATGCGACTCACGCCTCGGTATCCCGTTGTAGCCACACCACACCTGGACCCACGTCCCCACCACAGGCGGAGCCACATGCGGGGCCGCGCAACGTCCTTGGCGGGCCGCTCCAGTGCTGCTGCACCAGCCCGATGACGGGCTACTACCGTGACGGGTGGGTTAAGTGACATTGGGCCCCTTTTTAAATTCGTGTTGTTGCTGCACCCTGTCCTTAATGCACCCGCATTGTGTCCCACGACGAGCTACTGCCATAACGAGGGCGTGTTAAAGGTCATTGGTACCTACCGCTGTTGCGGTGCACGGTAACGGTGTGCTCGCTCTCCCATGACGTTCGTCCGGTACAGCGACATGGTACAGCCCCATGGTAGCATACCGCCGTTGACAGATGCCTGAGTACAGCGACACTACGTCTGTTGTGCCGCCATGCCGTTGCGTGTTAACCCACAGTGCGGCACCTGCAACCACCCAAGTCGGGATACCACAGCGCCGGTCTTAGGCAGGTTACATGGGCTCATATGACTCTGCGCCACAGTTGAAAGTCTTTATGTGTGTACGGCGCCAACCGTATGTCCTAACCGCCAGGTTCTGCCGTACCGACGAGAGTGACTTCGGCCGGCACGTGATCTGTGCTCAGGTGATCAGGCTGGAAGTCGGTACAGTGACGCTGTGGTGCGGTTGTTGAAAATACAAGTTGTTGACGGCTTGCGGTGTTTTGTGCAAGCTGTTGCAAGCCTGCCAAGCTTTACTAGATGCGTTCAGACGGCAGCGGCCCCCATCACCACATGCCACGTGTCCGTGTCTCTTACGCCGAGTATACCTCTTCCCGTTTAGGTTATGCACGCACCCTGGCTGCAGGTGGCCTATCCGCCCTGGTTTACCGTGTTTGACCTGCGCCCGTACGGAATAGTTGCGTACGTCAATTAGTACTGTTATCGGTTGGTGCGTGCAGGTGACGGAGGAGTTCCTGCTGTACAGCCGGTCTCGGGGCAACGACCTGATGACACCTGCGCCGTGGTACAACTTCCCGGGGCTCAAGCACGGAGACAAATGGTGCCTTTGCGCCTTGAGGTGGGTAGATAGGGTCCACAATTCGTGTGTGATCTGGGATGATGAAGAGCTTGTGCTTCGCGTAAACACGTAACGGGACACACAATGCCCTTGCCCTGCAGGTGGAAGGAGGCCCTGGAGGCGGGCAAGGCACCCCCGGTGTTCCTTGCGTGCACGCACTCCAAGGTGGGTGGCCTGCAGGGCTGCACGGGGCGGGTTTTGCTGCGCGGGCGTGGGTTAACCTGAGTGCAGGGCACGCGTTGCGGGCTGTGCTACTGCTGCTACCCAGTCACCTGTGCCTCCGGTCATCGAAGAAGGAGTACAGTAAGTGGATCTTGCCCTTAGTTAAAAGCTATGAAGAAACGTAGAATTCATGTGCCTTGCACTTATGTGGACATACCCGTCGGTGCGATGGTTCTTAATACACATGTAGGCCTTGGAGTACGTGACCATGGAGCAGCTCAAGGCCCACGCAGTTGACTTCAAGCCGGAGGACAACTGAGAAGCTGACGACGGGTGTGACATTGGCCGGACAGGACTGATGAGGGGTTGATCTACAAGCGCCAGTCGGGACGGATGGTGTAGCGTCGAGCTGTGAGTGTTTTGATCCAGTCTAAGCGAAAGTTGCCCGGTTCTCACCTGTATTTGATAAGGCGATGTGCATCGCCCGCGCGGCCCTAGGAGGGGGCAAGGGGCAGGGAGTGGCGTTGGTGGGAGCGCTCCCGGAGGTTGCGGGCATTTGTGAGCGCAAAAGTGAGCGCAAGGTTCGCGCCCAGTTCCAAGGGGTTAAAAGGTGCTGATCGTAGCAGGCTACTGTGTGCGTGAGGCAGGAGTGAGGCCCAGCTGGAAGGACCGCTGGCAAGGGGAGGGAGGAGCGAATGGGAGAGCACACGGCCGACGGCTGTCATGCACAGGTATTTATTTGAAGGCTGCACGTGACTGGCCAGCCGTGGTTGGGTTTCACACACGATGGGGCCTGGGCGTGAGGGGCTGTCTGAGTACAGGAGGCTGATAATTGTGGTTTCTAAGGTGGCGGCGTTGGAAGCGTTACGCTTGGTCCTTGGTGGCATGCTGGTCATCTGGGTGTGAGGGGGCCTGCTTGTGTCTACAGCACGGGGGAGGGGGCGGGGCGAGCGGCCGACTCCCGCTCCCCTCATGAGGAGACTGTGTGTAGTGCAGTGAGCGTGATTGACATGTGTCAGTGCCTGAGGTTTCGTACGGAAGTACGCTTACGGTATGTGCGCGGTACGTGTATACCGTGCGTCCCTGCGCATGTACGGCATTGTCCAGACGGGTGTGCGTTTCCGGTGGAGCTGTGGCGTGTGGGCTCGTGCAGCTTGGACGAGGGGAGCAATACTGCGTACTGCGTGCAGGCTGCGTGCGCCGCACGGGCCTTTGGGTTGCTGCCTTGCTGTGGCCAGTCTGGCCACTGGAGTGTCTTGAGGTGTATATAAGGTCAGGTATGCGCACTTGCAGGCAGCGACTGGGGCATCTTTGTATGTATGTGTGGTTGTACAGTTTTGATCCCCTTCCAGAGCCCAGCCCCATCCCGCTCAAAACACAGAGCTGGTCCCGCCCATTAGGGACACGGGGTCCCCCACCCCTCTCGCTGTACGGAAAGGAGCGACAAGCTCCGTAAAGTACAGGCCACGACGTGCGGGCCTCAACGAAGTTCACCCTACCACAGCCTGGTCCCGCCCCCACATCGCTTCTCCACAAGACGCACCCACAGAGCCTACACAGCACCCCTGTCGCGGTTCCCAACCACTTGCCTCCACACTAGAAGTGCACACACCGGGTGGCTGTCGCAGGCTCGCCGCACCGCGCTGCTGTAGTACCGGTAAATGAGGCGCTGTGGGCACACTGCAGTGGCGTGTTTTTTTAATTAACCAAGTGGCTCTTGCCAGACCCTCTGCTTGCGGTGCACGCCTACGCAGGCACCTCCAAGCACGCATTCGTGGCCAAAACCAACAAAGGGCCAAAGTCATGATCGGTAAAGGCCCAGTCACGCCTCACAGTGTAGCCTCACATCCGTTGGCGCACAGGGATGGGGGGTCGGCCCCAGGCCCCAATCTACACTTTTGCGTCGCAGCTCGCAGGATAGCGTCATCTAGTGTGCCTCCCGACGTGAACGTGTTCAGCCGCAGACTTGCAGCCTCCCTGCCATCCTGCAAGGGGACATCGCCGGGTGCCATCCTGCCACGTACCCCTGCCCTGCAGTGCCTACAGGACGTTCCGGCCTTCCCCGTATGTACCGGGAACCGTTTTCCCATCACCCCATCTGCTTCAACCACATACCGGTACTGACCCCGCCTGTAACACCTGACAGCAGCTTCCAGCAGATTCTGGCGGCTTCCCGCTACTTCCCGCCGGTTCCAGCAGCTCCAGAGGCTCTTCGCTTCCCCGCGCAACATCCGGCCGTGCGCTGGTCCCACGGGGGCCGCAAGGCTAATCGCATGCCGCATGCTCTCGCCAAACGGGTGCGGAGGCTCCCCTTGGCCAGGGCCGGTGGTCTGGCGGCCACCACCCGCATGCCCTTCCAACCGCCACCGTGCGCCAGGTCGGCCGCCGTACGGACAGAAGCTGCAGGCAGCTGCAGCTCCAACGGGGGGACTCCCGTCGGTACGAGGTGCCAAGCAGGTTGGCCAGCGCGGCTCGCAGGTGGGTCCCGGTACCCTGATTAAGCTGGCCGTTGGTCATGCTGGGCTGCTGGTAGCGTGACGCAGCGGCGCAGGGTTCCGCACTTGGCTGAAGCATCTGGTAGCTCCGGCATGGCCGTGCAGGGGATCCCCCTCGGCTTGGGCGTGTACGGCGTTGGGATGCCCACTGGGGGTCTCCCATTGCCACCAGCTCCGGCTGCAGCTGTGGCCGTGCAGGGGAGCCGCCTGCCTAGGTGACTAGGGCTTCTGGTACGGCTTCTTGCCGATGAGTTCGTCCCACTGCACAACGGCCTCGGCCCATTCCGCCTCCTGGACGGTGGAGTAGCAAAAGAAGGGGCACGAAAGTGGCTCTTGTGGATAAGGTCACGTGATAGATGTCAGCATGTGTAAAGATGACAGCGTTGCCGACGTGGCGAAGGCGATTGGAAGGACAAGGCACCTTGAGAGCACGCCCCATACGTACAGGAGCGCCTCGGCGTGAGTACACATACCGGTACCCACGCTCCCGCTACGGCATCGCTACGCGTACCGGTATGCCCTGGAGCCAAATTTAGCACGTCCAAGTGACTTGTATCCTTGCCCTGAGCACGGCAAAGTGACTTGTTATCTTGCCCTACACAGACTTGCGGCATGATCTCCGGCCGTGGACGCCAGCAGGTAGGCACGCTCCACCACCCAAGACCATACCTTTTTATGCGTACGGTAGGCTGCATGCTGCACAATACGACCCACGACCCACGCACATTCTGCAGGCGCACTCCACCACCCCATACCACACCAGTGTGACACCATACCAAGTCACGTGTACGCTGCATGCTTAACATTACGGTACACAACCCCCACGCACCTTTTGCGTGGTCCGGGCCGTGGACGCCAACAGCCGCAGCTGCGTCATCTTGTTAGCTTCCCGCAGCTGCCTGGCAGCTTCCTCCACGTCCAGGGGAGGCGCCTCCGGGTGGTCGAAGCCCTCACACACGTTCTCGCGCTCCCAGTCCCATTCGCGGTCCTCCGTCAGCTCCGGCCACCAGGGGTAGGTGGAGCACTGGTTGGGCCGCACCTGCATGTACACACAGTATAGCAGTGCTGTGTATTGGCGTCTGTGTACTTTAATCAGTCGTAGCTTATGATCTTCCCTGCTGGTTGCACACCGGGGTAGGTAGCGCACTGGCTAGGCCGCCTTTGTGCAAGGGCATTGGCATTGGACGTGCTAAATGATCTCCTTGTTGTATCCTTCCAGCACACGGGGTGCGGCATGCACGACACATGGAGTTCGCAACGGTGGTGACGGCGATGGTGATGGTGGTGGTGGCGATGGTGGCGTGTTGCAGTCGTAACGCACCGTATGGATGGAACACTTGTTGTCCGCACCGAGGAAGATGCACGCCTGTGACAAGGACGCATGCAGGCATAACAGGCAAAGGGTAAACTAGGGAGCAGGTTGGGGGCACACTACTGGTGAAGGCACCATCAGGAGGACCCCACACGGGCCTTGCACGAGGTGGCTAGTATAAGCTTTACTAGCTGGAAGACCCGGGATGACCGTGGAGGCCGGTCACGCGGTGGCCCCACGTGTCCTGCCCTGCCCCGCCCAACGCACGTACCGAGCTGTCTTCACGGGTCTTGAGCATCCGCCAACCCTTGTACTTGGAGTACTGCAGGAGGGAGGGACATTGCGCAAGGGGGGAAAGGTGTAAGTGGGAAGAGGGAACGCCTTGACACGCGGGGAGTACCGGTACTTCGGGGGTACGCGTAAACGCGAGGAAACCGTGGGGGAGGGACATTGTGCAAATGGGGAGGGAAAGGAGGACAGGGTGTAGGCCCTGAAACGCCGGGCTGGGTTGTCATGGTGAGGTAGCAGGTAGTTTGGCACGCGAAGCGTTCGGGGCACCCTGAATCACCCCTTGTGGGCACATTTCGTTGTGTGCAGTTGAATACCGGCATTGCACCCACGTGCCATGCTCACACGCTTGCAGTGCGTGTCGATGTCGAATCATTAAACCACCTTTGTGCCATCTCCTGCACACAGGCAACGCAACTATAGGCTTGCTTCCTCTCGTCTCCGCATCTACCTGCTTGCAGTGCGTGTCGAGGAAGCGCTGTGTGGACATGTTGAGGTGCTTGGCAATGCGGGTGACCTCCTCGGGGGCCAGCCAGATCTGCGCGGGGCGGAGCACAGGGCAGCAGGGTGGCCGGGCAGGGCGTCTTCACCTGGGAGGAACGACACCCTTGTTGATGGGCGAGCAGTGAGACTTGCCGGGTAAGGGGAGGCGATTCGGTGCTGTACTGCCCAGTCAACGGTGTGCACTGTGCAGTGTTGCTTCTGGCAGCAGGCGGCCACGTAACGTTTAGACATCAGACCACCTGGCTGGGTCCGTCGGGGCCATTCCTACGCTCACCACCTTCGGACACGCATCCTGTAACCGATCAGGGTTCAGGCCCAAGGCATGTTCAGGCCATACTTCCCCCTTCCCCCTGCATCCTTGCCACACGAATGAGGCCCCTGCCCTCACGCTGGAGCACGCTGTGTCCTCACCTCCCCCTCCCCTGTGCAGCACTTGCCGCACATGGTGCACATGAAGCTGCGACCCGCCACCAGCGCCTGCATGGGCAAGCAAGGGACAGGGCAGGGCAGGGCCAGGGCAGTAAGGGGCAGGGTGTCTCAGGATGGGGCAAGACCAGGCAGGATGGTGCACATGAAGCTGCGACCAGCCACCAGCCACCGCCTGCATGGGCAACAACGGCAGGGACATGGCCAAGGCGGAACCCTTATGTACTTGTCGTCGAAGATATGAGAAGATCTGCAAGCTTGACGGGTTCCGGTGCAAAAAACGTATGTGCCAGGGACAGGGTCGGCATGGCAGGGCCAGGGCCAGTGCAGGATGGTAGGGACGTCTGAGAACAGAAATAATGCTGTTGTTCAGTACCGGAGGGGCAGGGGCAGCGCAGGGACAGGGGAAGGGCGGGTACAGCGCATACTACGAACGCCCTGGCACATCGCTACACAATGAGTCCCCAACCCCGCATGCCGCCGTCGCTTGCGACAGGTAATGCTGCGTACGGCTCCTATCGCATCATGAGGGGGCGGGCCTCTCGCGCCCAGAACATGTGCGCGCAAGTGTGTGAGGGGAGCTGCCCACACCGTACGGACAACAGGACACAACAAGGCGGCGCTAGTCGATCGAGACGTGGACTCCAGCCACCTTACCCGACCCTACGCGCCAGAAGTGTTTCATCGCACATCGTGGACCCTCCTGCCCTTCGGGTAGCCGCCCGTCGAACCTGGCTACATACCTTGAAGGGCTCAAGGCTGAGATCCCGCGGTTCCCCGGCAGGGGCCGATGCGCCTCCAACGCCCTTGCCTGGCTGCCCCTGCGGTTCAACGCCGACACCTCCCGCCGGCGCCGCTGCCGCTGCCACCCCTAGGCGCCGACCCACATGCCCCGCACGGCCCGACAGCGGTCCGCATGCGGCGAATGATGTTGCTGAAGGCTGACCGCGTAGGGCAGCTTGTGCGGAGGGCCCTCGGCAGCAGCCCCTGTGTGCTGGCGCTCGAGCAGTGGGGCACGTCGCGGGGGCCAGCACCCCGACCCCTCCTGCAGGCCGCACCACGCCGCAAAGGGGGTGGATATCTTAATATGCTCAGTTCGTTGGACTTCAGCAGCGAAGGATGATAGGAGTGAAGGCGCAGTTCGTGATGGTCGGGGGCCAGCGGCCAGGGGGTAAGCCGGGCTGCCCACAGAAAGCGCAGTAGCTCAGACGTGTTGTGCATTGTCAGGGCTAATCCAGGCTGGGGTACTTTGCGCCCAAAACAACGATGTCACTTCAAGTCGACAGATGGTATCCGGTGCGCGCATACCAGCGCCTGCAGCCAGCGGCGGCTTTTTGGCATGGAATCGCTAACCGAGCAAAGCCTACCTTGCGCGCAATGCAGCAGAATGGCCCCCGGATGAAGTTTTTGCAACATGCCACTAGAACGCAAAGCTGAAGAGCTGCGGTGCAGGTTGCGACGGCTTTTCTCTATGTTTGGTTGCTGAACTCACAGCTCGGACAACGCCGAAAGCGACAGCAAAGGCATCGATTGCACGTAAATATTTAGTGCTTCGTGTCAAATTGCGGGCGAGGTCGTCCGTTTCGCCCAAGGGCTTTTGGTTGTGGCCGAGGGAGACTTCCATGCTCAGGTGCCACGCCAGATGACACGCCTGGTGCCTATTGGCATGCCTAAGCGATAACCGCCAAACAGAGCGCCGCGCACCGAATAGGACAGCGTGCAGATCGTCAGATACATGCGCAAGGCTTGCAGCTGTGCTCATGCGCTCAAGACCCGGGGCGTGGCACGAGGGGTGGGTGGGTACAGGGCACATACATAACCCGACTTCGGAGCGCCAGAAGTGAACTTCGGTCGGCAAATTATTCTGGTAACATGCGACAACCCTGACAGTTGTTCCTGTTCCTATAAAGGTGCAAGCTTGGCCACGCTTTGAACGTTTGGAAACAGCCCCTTGGCAAGCGGCAACCGCAGAGGACCTTGGCATTTGCTCGTCACCGTACAGGGTCTGTACATACCTTATACATCTGCCTGAGCTGCGGGATTACGGACATTGTAACCAGCGAGGAAGACCTGCAACACTTACGTCCCAACGCCCATCCCAACGATACGGATACGGTTCTTCGCCTCAGTTATCGGCGTGTCAGTGGTAATCTCACTGACACAGTGTCAGCATTCTCGTGCGGCTTGGCGTCGGGGCCTGCGGGCTAGAAAACCTGGAGCAGCGCACCGGCGACAAGTTCCGCGCTGAGAGGTTGCCCTGGTGCGCTGGATATCGATAGTACTTCAAAAATACTGCAGCGGTTCATCTTGTCTTTGTACACGTCTCTGCGCCTTGGTAGCATGGTCTTCGGCACGTGTCGCCTACACATGCCCATCTGCTTGCGCTGCATACTCGTCGCGGCAGCAAAATGGTCCTTGCAATGACTGCAGATGGGAACCCAGGACGGGCTGAAAGTCACTACAGGAAGGGACCGACACAGCAGCGGCACATCGGCGAAAGGAAACTTGGGCGAGCAAAAGGCGGGGCAGGAGCCAGCTGCTACCCTGCCCCGGTACTTCAAGCCCTATTGGACGATATCCTTCGTGAGTAGAATACAAGTACAAGCGCGTCAACCTTGACAGGTGGTCGTGGGGGTACGGTACGACGGTGGTGTTACAGCGTAGCAGGGCGTCAGGGCAGCGGCACCCACACGTGGAAATGCGCGATGTTTACACGCGAAGCAAGCGAAAGTCGTGCTGCCTCCACCGCAATGTAAAGTGCTAACAGTAGCCTTCTTTCCTCCCTTACTTGCAGCTGGTCACTGCGCTGGTTGCCATCCTGGTCATCTGGTGCTTCTGCTGGCTGTATGTGGGCGCCTTCTGGAACCCCCAGGTGGGCAGCAGTGCAGGACCGCTATGTGTTACTCGGGACTTGAAGCACATCATCCGGTTGCAGACAAGATCAATGAAGTTACGATGTGAGTAGGAGAGCACTCACCGGGCCAGGAGCCCATCTGGGTCAGGACGGGGCACACTGGAGGGGATGGCAGGGGGCTGAGGAGCAGGGGCACCCCCTGGGAATTCGCGTCACCTGTGGGACGCTGCACGTGGCTAGCGCAGCAGGGACACAGGGGCCACGCAACAGGCACGCAGCGGGCGGCATATCTCGGAACCGGTGCCAAAGCGCACAAGAGTTAGCGCCGCCGGCCGGCACGTGGCCGTGCTGAGGATACACGCGTGGGTTCTGATCGAGGCAACGGAGTCGCCTATCGGGGTTGTAATTCTTTGACCGCTTGTCAGACACGGAAAGGCTGCTTCTTTGTCCACACGCAAGTGGTGTCGGGGTCACAGGGGTGGGGCCCAACAACGGCAGTGGCGTGGCTTGGACTTCAACGCTGTTGCCGGTACCTTTCTCGGCTTGACCCAAGCCCGCCCGCGCCCCAGCACACCAACACTTGCTAGCGGCCCCTGCCCCGCGCCCCCTGCACACCCCGCCACGTGCGCATGACCCCGGAATTACAACCCCGATAGGCGACTCCGTTGCCTCGATCAGAACCCACGCGTGTATCCTCATGGGTCGCGCTGCACGCCTGCATTCACCCTGCGGACACGTGCACATGTGGGCGTAAGCCTTTTAAGATGCCCTGGGTCTGCTGCACGGCCGACAAGAAGGGGTGCAGGCAGCAAGACACACGTGGACGTGTCCAATGCCTCTTGCGTGCATTCGGATGGCCCTCAGAATGCGTCGCACAGAGCGCTGCGGCAGCGTTCCTACCGTACGGCTTGCATGCATGCTGGTGCACCGCATGGCTTGGATTTAGAGTGGGTAATAATGCATGCTGGTCCTTCCCAACCTTGTCAGCGAAGATCGTGTCCATGGCTTCCTACCGCGGTGTGGATTAGTTAAGCTCGGGCAACACCCTTGTTCCTGTGACCCCGTACGCAGACGCGGCTTCGCAACCTGCACTTGCTGCTGCTCGACTGCGACACGGTGCCCCCCGCCGCCTCCCTCAACGCCTCCTTCGCCCCGCTGCTGCAAGCGCTGGTGAGTGGGCGGATGCATGGGTTAGCGGGTGCGTGGACTAGCTGTTGACAGTTGACCCCCGTGGCCACCACCCTGCCCAGCCGACGCTAATGCCTCTCTCATGCCCTGCCCTCTTCTCCCTTGACCCAAGGCGCCTCCCTGCCCAGCATACACTATTGTTGTAGCATGCAAAATGCTACCAGCAAACAGTCCGTTGGGGTCCGAATTTACACTGACTCGCCCTACAGTACTCCTTCCCAGGCCCCCGCCCTTGGCCACCACCCTGCTGCGCGCCAGCGTGTATAACCCTGCTGCCTAACTACCAGCCCACCAGCCTGCGGCACTCTTTCCCTCGCCCTCCTGGCCGGAGCCTCTGTAACCCTGGCCCTCCTCTCCAGGCCCCGTGGCCACCACCCTGCCTGACCAGCCGACCCCAACGTCTCTATCCTGACCTGCCTCCCCCTCTCTCCTCCCCAGGCCCCCGCCCCCATAGCAACCACCCTGCTGGGCGCCAGCGTGTACAACCCCTCCAACCTCCTCAGCTCCGTGCTCCACTGGGACACGGTGACGTGCCCGGGCGTGGATGCAACCGCGACGGGCGGGCGGCCGTGCGGCACGCCCGAGCAGGAGGCGCAGTGCGTGCAGGTGGGCAAGGTGTGGGTTAGCGGGCCCGTGGGTTAACGGGGTGCGTAACAGGTGGCTCACTGCGGCGCCGTTCTGGGCCCTTCAATTTACGAACAGCAGGGCCTACGGAGGCGAGACTGACAGTTGTACCTGGCATGCTGCATTACTACCGATTCGCATCCTGCTCCACAGCCAAACCATGTTCGCTTAATACCATGGCAGAGTCTCAAGACAACGTTCCGCCGAAGTCCCGTCCAAGACCCATACGACTCTTGTATTTAGATCGGCTAGATACATGTGCGCTTCATCCCTGAATGCCTTTTACCCGGCTGCCGTGCTCGCCACCGCCGCACCTTCCCCTGTTACCAGTTTCCTGTATGCGAATCGCTTCGCTCATGCTCATCATCCCACAACCACCTTCACCTTTGCAGCACTACGCTGGCGATGTGTTGGACCGTGCTGTCTCATCCCAGTCTTGTAACCTTCCTGCGCCCTCCCCCCGTCCGCTGGCGTGCGCCCTGTTGCCCCTGTTGCCTCCACACGTGCAGCACTGCGCTGCACCGTCCCCCATTGCCAGTATCCGGTGTGCTAATTGCTTTACTGACGCTGGCCACCACCACTACCATCTTACTCTTTTGCAGCACTACGCCGACGACGTATTGGACTGCGGGCCCTGGGGTCTGCTCTACTTCCCCAGCAATACCACATCCGGCTATCTGTCGTGGTTCCCGGGTTCCGGCATCAGCCCTCCCACGCAGGTGCGTGAGCAGGGTTTGTGCAGGACGGTGGACGGTTTTATGGGGAGCGTTATGCAAAGGGGGGGGGGGCGGCGGGCTGCAGTGTAGGAGGGGCGGGATGGGGCTGGGAAGCTGTGTTAGTTGCCCGGCGCTCTCGCTTATTGCTGAAGTGTCCAGAGCGTAAAGGGGAAAGGGGCGGTATGAGCTCCGAGAGCGCGGGCAGGGCGTGGGCACAGAGCGTCCAACCGCCTCCACCACACGGTAACCCTGCACCTGCTTATGCCCCGCCTGCCTCCTTCCCTGGACATGCAGCAACCCGCGGCCGGTTTCTACTACGCGCGCGGCCGGGACTATTCTACACACAACTACCTTTTCAATGTGGTGCTCACCGCGCTTCTCCCCGGGATCAGCAGGGCCTTTGTGAGCCAATTGGCGGCCAGCGCGCAGGTGGGTGTAGCGGATGCTGTGCGGGGGTGGGATGTATAGAATCCCTGACAGGCAGGCAAATAGGAAAGTGTCGCTCACTGCCATATCCCGAAAGCCGGAGACGTTCCTGGAAGTCGATGGCGCAGGTGGGTGTGGTTCTGCGTGCGTGTGTTGTTACGGGCGTGGTTCTGCGTGCGTGTGTTGTTGCGGGTGTGGTTCTGCGTGCGTGTGTTGTTGCGGGTGTGATTCTGCGTGCGCGTGTTGTTGCGGGTGTAGGCCTTAGTCAGTCTGCACGTGTTTGCTACCTTGAGTGTGTCCTTATCGTAACGACCAGTCGTTCTGTCAATGGAAAGAAAGCAATGAACGAGCGTCCAGTGTGGTTGGCATCCGGTGTGGTGCTGGCAGCTGCCCCACGAGGGCCCTGCTGAGCAGCTAACACACAGCTGCGTTGTTGTTTTTGCTGCCATATCTACGAGCGGGGATCATCTAATACTAGATAAGAAGGTGAATTATTAGGTACAATGCGTGTTTCCTAGAATAGGGGGCAGTCCGCGCGTGGGCACATGGCTGGTGTGGGGCAACTGGCGGCGGCCAACGCACGCCATGTGTTCCACGTGTGTGGAGGTGCGAGCAAGCAGGTGTGTCCATGTGCTGTCCTTTGGGCTTACTGGCAGCAGTAAGTGAATCAGTAACGATGCGTCGGCAGTTTGATTGGGACTCCCAAGCGCAAATACATCATCATCGCCGCCGCGCGCTAACATTATCGTCTATCCCTCGCGTCGAATGTCCGCATCAACGTCGCAGGTCATGCAGATTATCAACCCCGGCTTCCTGGCCACAGGTGAGGTGCTGGGTAGCAGCATCGTGTATTCGTACTTGTGGCCCCCTGGCTCTCCGGACGCGCCCTATTGGGCCTGTTACTGTACTCGCCGCCGACCAGTGAGGTGCTGCGCTGCGGAAAGGCGGGCGGTGGTGGGAACGGGAGGCGTACGGCGGGACGGGGGAGGCGTACGGCGGGACGGGGGAGGCGTACGGCGGGACGGGGGAGGCGTACGTACTGTTTTGAGGGCGTGCTCGCTCGGGATTGGCAGAGTTCGTAAAAGTCAGAAGGAGCAGAATGCCTTATGCTGCAGGGTGGCAGGAAATGCACTATGCCCCACTCGTCCATGCATAACACATGCGCACCTCATGAGTTTCCTTATGAGCACGTGCGCAAGGGAAGATTATTGTTACATATTGATACAACCGATCCCCAGGCATCTCCGTCAACCAGTTCGACCTGGCCCCTGTCAACAACTTCGGACAAAACTTTGCGTCCTACGTGTTCTGCATCTTGCTGTGGCTGGGCAGCTGCTTCGTGGTGCGTGGCTGGGGACGGGGGGAGAGGGTTTGTGTGTTGTACGTACGCATGCTTGGCCACGCTCACGGGTGGCCCCGCATAGGACCTGCTGTGGTGGGGCAGCAGCGTTGATGTGCGTGGCTGGGGGAGAAGGGGCGGAACAGTGTGTCAATCGGAAGCAGGTGTGTTTCGCACAGAGCTTGTACACCGATTAACCCACGCCGCCCCTGTAGGTGGCCACCAGCTCCGCTTGCACCACAGGCTGGATGTGGAGGCAGACGCCGCTAACACACACGCATGGCCGCCTGGCGCCTACCATGTCGTACTTGGCTGTGGGGCCAGGCGTAGCTTACACATGTGCGTGGCCGCACCCATGCCGTGACCACCTAATACACATGCCGCATGTGCTGCCCTGCATCCTCCCTCCCGTGCAGGTGGCCACCAGCTACCAGTACAAGCTGCCTGTGGAAGTGCAGCTAGCACGCATGTACTTTTGGCCCCACGCACCTAATACACATGCCTCCATCATGCCAAACCTCCTCTACAGGTGGCCACCAGCTACCAGTACAAGCTGCCTGTGGAGGTGCAGCTGATACAGATGGCCAACCGCAGACGGTCCTCCTTTTCCAAGTCCCTGAAAGCCACCAGCCCCAACAGCAGCCCACGCACCGCCTCCGGCACCAGCCCCTCTGCCGCTGCGCCACCGCCGCCGCCGCCGCCAATACAAAAGGAGCAGCAGCCGGTAGCGCCGTTTCAGGACGGTCAAAAGGGACAACTGCAACCGGCGCCGCCGCCGCCGCCGTTGCCGCCACCACCACCACCGCCGCCGCCACGAGGGCAGCCGGAGCTCGAGCTGCAGAACGGACAAAAGGGGCAGCAGGCGGGACAGCAGGGGCAGCCGGACGGCACAGGAACCAACGGCGGCGGCGCAGGCGTACCCGGAGACCAGCACCCCCACCAGCACCACAGCGTCTTGCCGGGGTTGGTGGAGGGCCAGGAGGGGCAGCAGGGGCAGCTCGACGGTGGTGAACACCACCATCACCAACACGGCGGCCCTCGGGCGCTGGTGGAGGAGACGATGGAGGTGGTGGGCAGCACGCGCTTCCGTTGCGTGGTGTGGACCGTGGTGGTCAAGGGCGTCGTATCGACGCTCTACATGTTCGTGCTGGTGGGTACCTTATCCTCATGATACATGGCGTGGCGTGCAGCGCTTTGCCTTCTGCTTAGTGATACCGCTTAGTATACAGGTGCACTTTATTTATAGCCTGGACGCAACATGCACACATCAGCGCTGTATATGTGTCTGCGCTGGTGGGTCTCCTCCTCATCACGTTTTCCATCACGCCCACACATCGACGGTGCTGGCCCCCCTGACCCCCAATACCCATCACCCCCGCTCTGTCGGATGCTGCTGCTGTGCTGCGTGCTGTTGACCACCCGTCATCCGCTAGCCGTGCATCCCCTGCCACTCCCCGTCCAGTTTCATTATTGCCGCCCGGTGGTTGCCCCTCCCCCTCCTGTCCTGCCCTCAGATGGTGCTGCTGTGCTGTGTGCTGTGGGCGCTGGGCAGAGGCACGGAGCAGTGGCACCTCAGCGCGGGGTACGCCATCGCCTATGGATGGTGAGCTATGGGAAGGCTGTGAATGGAGGAGCGGGGGAGGGGATGGCCCCGAGAGGGAAAGGAGGGCAGAGGGGAGGAGCCCAAGCGGGAAAAGAGGGGGCGGGGGAGGAAGGGAAGGAAGGAAGGGGGTACCAGAGGGAGGGGGATGAAAAGCGATAGGCATGCGAGCAGGGGCACGCCGATACGAGGTACGCCATCGCCTTTAGATGGCGAGCGAGCCGCGGGGGGGGGCGGAGGTTAGAGACGCTGAAGGTGGAGGGAGAAGGCGGGAGGGAGGAGGGCTAGCGCGTGCGAGCAGGCGCGGGTCGTCCGGGTAAGCGGCGCAACCCGCTCGGGTACAGCCCCGTCTAGCCGGTAGTCGGCTCGCTGCAGGGTTTGCTGCGACCAACGTCCGGGATCAGCCGCTGGCGCGCCTGTGTTTCGGCGTGTGGCAGCCATGGCACGACCACCTGCTCTGTTCTCGCCTCCCCCGTTTTGTCCCCTCCCTCCAGGTTTCTGTCCTGGGCCTTCGTCTCCATCAACGCGGTGCTGCTGCATCGATGGGCATCGAGATGCAACAAACAGACGTGACCATACCAATATCACAATAAAGCTTTCGTGTACTCTTTCCCTCCAGGGTTTTGTCGTGGGCCTTCGTCTCTGTCAACGCCGTGCTGCTGCACGCGCTTGGTGGATGGACCTGTGGCAGCCCTTTTTAATTACTATTCCGTTTTTATCCTTTTCCCTGTTTTTTCCTGCCCACAGGTTCCTGTCCTGGGCGTTCGTCTCCATCAACGCGGTGCTGCTGCACGCGCTGGGCATCGAGCGCTTCAGCTCCATGTCCGCCCTGCTGCTCATCCTGCAGCTCACGTCGGCAAGCGCCATCATGACCAGCGAGCTCAGCAACAGGTTCTTCTACGTTGGCAAGGTGCGGATTATTGTTTGACTGTGTGGCTGAAGCCACTACAGGAGCGGGGTGGAGGCCCAGGAAACGTGGGCCCGACCGGAAGAGGTCCCCTGTGCCCCTAATCAAAAATCAATTATCAATGTGTGGGATATAAATTAGTTGAATTTGGTCATATTGTGCTTCAACTGAATATTTTTTGCTGAGGCCAGGGAGAGTGCAGCCAGCGCCATCATGATCAGCAAGCTCAGCAACACGCGGGTTCTTCTACATCAGCAAGGTGCGGAAATACCCTTTGAGTAAATGGCTTCATAATGCAACATATGCATATGTGAAAAATAGCATGGTTTGGCGTGATACAATTGATTTTATGTAATATTCTGGGGCCAGGGAGCGTGCAGCCAGGCCCATCATGACAAGCGAGCTCAGCAACAGGTTTTTTTACATCGGTAAGGTGTGGGGACACCCTTGTGTATAACATATTATCCACCCCCGCACCTCTCCCCAACCGCTCTCCCCATCGGCCCATGTGCACGTGACCCACAACCTCGGCGCGTGCGAACCCACGCGCGCGCCACCACCCACCAACAACCCCGCCCTCCCTTTTTGCACCTCACTCCCCCCTTTTTGCACCTCACTCCCCCCTTGCCCCTTTCACCTGCGCAGGTCCTCATTTCGGCCCGCCTGCGCCCATCCGTCTTGATCACCAGACCGTTAGACGCAACCCGTGGTCTTACCACTCCCTACCTCTCTCCCTATCGTACCCCCCGTTTTTCCCCGCAGGCCTTCCCCTTCTACTACGGCGTGCGCGCCTT
>QAXN01000211.1:0-13725 GCA_004335795.1 Chlamydomonas sp. 3222 | reverse complement strand
TTCGGCGCCTGCGAATCCGACATGTGCATCAACTGGCTCTCCCTGTCGCACCCCCGTTTTTCCCCGCAGGCCTTCCCCTTCTACTACGGCGTGCGCGCCTTTCGCACCATCTTATTCGGCGCCTGCGAATCCGACATGTGCATCAACTGGCTGGTGGCCATGGCCTACAACGTGGTGATGGGCCCGCTGGGTGTGGCGCTGGTGGCGCACAAGCTGTGGAGGGAGAGCATGCCGGGCGCCGCGGTGGGGCCGGCGGAGCTGCCGGGCACGGAGGGCGTGGTGGGCAACATCGTGTTGCCGGTGGGGGTGGTGTGAGGGGGGGGCCGTCGTGCAACGTATGTGTAGGATGTGCGTGGCTTAGTGATAGGATGGATGAGGAGGGCGTGGTGGGCAACATCGTGATGCCGATTCGGGTGGTGTGAGGGGAGGAGGATGCAATGACGTGTGTAGGATGTGCTAGCTAATAGCAAGGCTGCTGTTGTGAGCCGTGAAGGGACCTTCTGCGTTGTCGGACCGCCTCGTGTTTCTGCTTGGGGACCGGCGGCTTGACTCTGCAGGGCTGCGGGAAGGTGAACAGCTGCGAGCGGTGTGCGGGGGACATGGGGAGGGGGTTTGGGACCGCCTGCTGCGGCTCCTGTGTTCTTCGGTGGCCTATCGCTGTGCTGATGAGCTAGCTATCGCTGGTGGTAATTACATGGGCTAGCCTGAAGTAATGCCGTGCCGTTGCTGGTCGGAAGTTGGGCTTGGTGGACTTGGTTATTGTCGTGTCCGTCTCCAGCTTTAGCAACAGGGCGGGCAGCGCGCTTGCGACCGCGACCCGTCGTGAAGGTGTGGTTACAAGGGCTGGGTTTGTACGTGCGTTTACGGTGCAGTGATACGGCGTGCAGATGCAGGGTGAGCGTGCAAGAGGCCGTACGGTATACCGAACTGAACATGCATGGCAGGGGGCGTGCTGTTTGAGAGAGAAACGTCCCGGACTCCGGGGCGCAAAGAGCAAATGCAGCGCCATACGAGATACATTATTTGTGCCTGCTGGTGTGCAGGGCCTGGCCTGAGCAGGGAAAGTGGGAGGGCAGGTGGCGTTTGGGTCTGGCGGTGTCGGTGCGGAGCAGTTTTAAGAGGCGGTTGCCGGCTGGATGGGCGGCAGTGGTTGGCGTGTAGTACGATGCGATACGATGCGATGACTCCCCCTGTACGCTGTAGCCAGGCCGATGCCACGGCGGAGTGCGGCTGTGGCGCTGTGCGTGCTGCGTTGTCAGATGCAGGCCGAGCCGTTACCGGCGGTGTACGGCAAGGCCGGGGAGCAAGGGGATCAGGGTGCTCCCACGGTGAAAGGCACCGCGGCCGTGTGGGCGTGCTTGGCAAGGCTGTTTGACTGCCGTACGCACAGCCGGTACTGGGCACATCGTCACACCGTACGCACCAGAGCAATCGCGAAGACTGCGCTGTGGCTGCCATGCAAGCTGCATGATGACTAAGCACACCCCGAACAGTAACACACACGCTACGTACACCTGGAACCCTACGTACGTCACCGCCTCTCGCTGCGCCCTACCCGTGCCAGCTTGCTATCAAGGGGTCAACCGGCGGGTACATACCCGTACTCCCGTAGGCGTGGGCTGCTGCGTTGCTGTGGCACACAGAGGGTGGCACGTGGATGGCGACCAGGCCCCCTGGCCGGGAAGGCAAAGGGCGTACAGCGTTTACAGAGGGTAGTAGGGGCCTCCGGAACGCTTGGTTGTCCGCAGAGCCTCTCCACCACAGTCGCTGCACCCTATCAGCACGTCCCAGCGGCACACATGGCACGATACGGCACAAGGAGGCTGCTCTGTATGCTACAGTTTCCCGTCCAGCAGCCGGTTGGCCTACGTACAGTGCACCTTGCGCATGGATCGGTGAAAAAAGAACGTGAACACGCTACACATGGAGCCATACACGCAGCGGCAACTAGGGCAGGTGCCAGGTGTAGGCACCTTGGCCTCCCCGCAGCCAGACACATCCTGCAAAACTCCCATGGCCATTAGGTAAGGCGCTTTGAGCACAATGAATCCTACGTTGGCCTAATAAGTGCCTGCGCAAGCTCACATGTATATACAGAGACTAACACCTGCCAATCAGCAGCTAGGTTAAGTGCAAGCCAACCCGGTGACCATGCGGGCTCAACAACGGCTCGCAATTGAAGGAAAAACCACGCCCTAAAGAATAAAGTTTTGTGCGTGCACACTAGCGACATAAGCTATTTGAAGGGGATCGTAAGCATGTGCGGCGCGCGCAGACTTCCGCATGGCTGCTGGATCAGCCCACGCCACTCGCAAGCACGGCAACAGGCCCTCTGATCGGAGCCTGCAGCAAGTGGGCATACTGTGACACGCAGCGTTATAACCTTGCTCGCCTTAGCCGCACGCTATAATGGAAGAGCCATAAGTAAGAAGCGCTACCCGGACGCACGCATGGCACACACAATGCCACCGCACGTATGCACAAACACCATTGTATCTAGCGAAGCTATATGTACCCGTGGCCCAAACACGTACGTTTGATAACGCTCGCCACACATGCATTCACCCATGCCCACATGCATTCACCCCTGGCGTTGCGCCCCAGGGCACCAGCACGATGCAAGGAATGCTTGGCGCACTGTTGGCGCCATGTAGTACAGGACAGATGCTAAGCAACCTGCTGGGTACCAATTGGCCCACGACCTCTGCTGTCACATGCACGGGAAGCGGCTTACTGGTGATGTGGGCCCCGTGCGCGTTACTGCGCCCCCAGCGGCTTGTTGGCGGGGTCCCCCTCCGGCGGGCGCTGCAGCGCAACCCACGCCGCACGCGAGTACACGTCCCCGTTCAGCGCGAACAGCATATACTGTTGGGGCGGCGCCACAAAGGTGCTGGGCGGGCCCACCACGGTCACCGCGAACGAAGTTGCCCCTGCCCCGCCGTGCGGCACGGCCTGCAGCAGCTCCAGCCCCACCAGACGCTGGTTGGTGTTGAAGGAGTGGGTGGTGGTGGAGGGGGCTATCAGTACCACGCGGGAGACGCGGGGGCAGCCGGGGGAGGAGAGGTTGGCGGAGGCGCAGCCGGGGTGGTCTGGGAAGGTGACGGTGAGGTTGAAAGGCTCACGGAAGCGCATCACATTGCCGTTCGGCAGGGCAGAAATGTTCGGCCGGTCGGCGGTTTGGAAGACGAAAGGTGGGGTGAAGACCTCGACGCGGTATTCGAAGTGGGAGGATAGGGGCTGGTAGGGGTAGGGCCAATCGGGCGCCACCTGCATGCCTTTGCACCTGTCGCAGCCGGCCACAAGTACGGTGCCGTCCGGCGTGAGACCGGCGGTGGAGTGGTACATCCGGGCCACGGGTGTACTGCCAAGGCGGCGGAAGCGGCTGCCGTACGGCATGTCGGGGTCGTACAGCTCGGCGTACAGTACGGGGTAATCGGCGGATTCAACGCCGTCGCCGGCAATGCCGAACTGCATGCAGGGGAGCGACCAGGCACACAGGGGCCGCATCAGCAGTTGGGTGTTGGTTGCTGAGTAGCTGCATCCCCTGATGCCCGCCCCGCTGGTGTGTTTGCAATACAGCAGGATCAGAAAGGATGCCCCTGCCAGCCTGCGCCCCGCGTGGGGCACTGGCCCGCAGCCAATGGAACCCGTGTCTAAATGCAGGACTGCCTGAGTGCCTCTTGCGCAGGCAGCCATTTGGGCTGACTGCCGCAAACCCCCTCATCCCTGCCCCGTTAACGTTGACACTGACCTCTCTGGACTGCGCTCCCCAGTACATCCCACACCCTTACCAACCCGTGCAAGCTGCTCACCTCCGCCCCGTTCACAATGATGGCCTTGCCGTTAGGCAGCAGCACCACGTCGGGCATGACGCGCTTGGAGGCCATCACCTCCAGCTCCCAGCCGTCGAACGTGTAGTTGCCGGTGGCCGCGTCCCAGGCGAGAGTCATGCGGTTTGCGTTCTTGTTGGCAGGGGTTTCAACGGTGGGACGGCGAGCGGTCTGGCCGCCGAACACCATCATGTGGACCTGCAGGGGGCATCCATTCGGTCAGCAGCAAGCGCACGGGAGCGTGGGATCCGGCTGACGCCTTCCGGGCGCCGTTGGTACATGAAGCTCGCGCATCGTAATACCATCTACGCGCTGCTTTTTCCATGAGCATAACGGTCCTCAGCCTCTGCCGCGTTGGCCTTGACAGCCACCCTATTTCAAAGTATGGTACGCTCTCACTGCGAGGAGCGTGGCGAAGCAAACATGTCAAGCTTAATGATATTTATTATCCCGAAGTGATACAGGGTTAAGGCGTCGCATGCAACGCAGACACGAAATAGCGAAAGAGTTCCGTGGAAACGCTGCGGCAGAGCCAAAAGCCATATTCAGCTGCTATCGAGGCTCTCACTACAACCCACCGTGTAGTTCGTCTCAGGGTAAAGGCCCAAGATCGCGCTGGTGGCGGTGTACGGGTACTGGGTGTCGGCATAGCCCCCCAGCCTCGGCACCTCCTCCCCCCAGGTGTTGTTCTCCCAGTCCATCACCCAGCCGGAGCGGGAGCAGAAGGTGAGCATGCGGCCGTAGGGCAGCACGTAGTTGAAGGGGTAGTACGTCTGTGAGGAAGGGAACAAAAGCAGGGGCGAAGCAGGGGCTTGTGTGGAATGCGGAATCAGGTTGGTGGTGCAGTGCACGTCTCCTGGGTGCACGTTGGGTGCAGCCGCGGCCGCGCTCGCTGCAGACATAGCTTAACCCCTGTGCTGCCAGGCACACAGACGGCACCTTGGCCCCTGCATTGCTTGCAAGCCCCGCCAAAGAGGAGACCTCGTGCCCTACGTACCCTCTTAGTTTGCTGCAGGTAGGTGTCCGATAGTGGATACACAGTGGTGGTGAAGGTGTTGGGGTCCAGCATCTCCCAGTTCTTGTTGCCGGGCGTGCCCGCACCCACGCCCACGGTACCTCCCATGATGAGCACGTGGCCGTCAGGCAGCAGCGTGGCGGTGGGATACCTGAAGGCGTGAACGGGACAAGGGGGCAGGGACGGGAGGGGATAACAGGGCATGAGGAGGCAGTAGCAGGGAGCAGCGTGGCGGTGGGGTGCCTATGCACAGGCGGGGCCACGCGGGGCACCGCCGCAACGGTAATACACACAACGTGGTTTACCTTACTTGTGCCAAGCATGTCACACCTGTAACCCGCACTCGCAAGGGGCATTTACAGGAGCACAAGCACGCACCGAACGGTCACCCTCGCGCTGCGCCAGGGGAAACCTGCACCGCACCGTCTTCCATCACCAGCAAGCAACAAACGTGCTGCATGTAAACGCTGAAAGCTACAAGGTAAACATACGGCATGTCGTACGGGCAGGCACACACATGCTAGCTGGTGTTCTCGAACGTGAAGGAGTAGTGCGGCCTGACGGTAGCACACAGCGTTGGTGCGAAACCATGACAACGTACGTTTAGACTGCACTGTCGTACTGTCGTACAGGATAGCCCCCGCCCCAGGCTCACCATCGTGTGGAGTTCATCATGCCCAGGGTGTGCAGGTTCAGGTCGGTTGAGGAGTGGTTGAAGCGACGCAGGGAGCTGAGGCCGCTCTGTGGTGTGGGGATACGCAGGGCGTGGAGCAAGGTGAGGTAGGGAACAGAAAGGATCGCGTGGTCACACCACCTGGAATGTAACCGAAAGTGTCAAACAAACGTCGAACGAACGTCAGCAAGAGGTATGGATACGGTTGCGTTCTAGCCACAATCATGCCGCTCGCGCGCTCGGTGGTGGCGGGGGGTGCTGAGAGCATGCGTTGCGGCCGGCGCACGTTGTGAAGTATCCATGCAGCAGGAAGGATGTTGGGTCGGATGCAGTGGCAAGCGTGCGGGCGCTGTGGTAAAGCCCTTCGTTAGGAGCAGAGAATTGGTGGTTTGAACGGGCGAACTAGCACACCCGTACGTGCTTACCGCCCAGGCTTCCTTGGTGTCCTTGTGTCCGCCCACCACCACCACGTCTCCGCTCTCCAGCACGGTGTGTCCCGAACAGAACACTGCGTCCGACGTGTTCACCGGCACCTCCTGCCACGTGGCCGTGTCCATGAGGGCTGGAGAGGGTGTCCAAGGTAGGGGGGCCACATAAAAAACAACTATTGTTACGGTGTCGGGGCACAGTCGTGATGGCCGTGTCCGTAACCGCCACGACCAAAAGGGGGAATGGTATTATGCAGCCGTACCCATACGGCAGCTGGCGTGGATACAGGGAGTTGAAGTACGGTAGTCGCCTGGGAGGTCACGCTGTCATATCGGTACGATAGGTGCGCCCAGCACGTGCCAGCACACGTGGCAAGGTCGGTGGCATACGGATGGAGCGTGCTCAGCTGCTCACCGACAATGTTCGGCAGGTTGTTTCCGCCGCTAGGCCTCTCCATGAACAGGAAGTTGTTGGTGCCGGGCACGGCCAGCATGTGGATTCCCACCACGCTGCTGTCTGCCATGTGGTCGTACTTTCCGTACACAAGAGGGTCCTCACGAGGCACGGAGCTGGTGGACCGGGGTGCAGGGGAGGCGCGCGGAGAAGGGCTGGAATGGGTTTGTTGCGGTGGTGGGGAAGCGGCTGGGTGTGACGGGGAAGGACCGCCGTAAGCTGGAACGGGGGAGGGGACCGCGAAGGATCCGAGCGCTGTGGGAGCTGGAAGGTCGCCAGGTTGCGTTTGTGTGCCGACAGCGGGCGCTGCTGCAGGGCTCGCGCTGGTGAGGTGCCTTGCGCTGGTTGGAATACATGTGAGAATGAGAAGGTATAGTGAGAGGCATAGCGCGAGGGCTACTCGCGGGGGCCCCCTGGGTGCGACTGAAGGCGATGGCATTTGGGCCCTGCTCGCGCGCAGCAAAGTCGGGTGCTGCTCGCTGCAATAATACTAAGATGCTAGGAGACCTGTGGTTATTGTGGCAATCGTTTGCAGACTTATGCAGTCTGGATCATCACGAATTTTGAGCGCACTTCAAGAACGCCAACAACCGGCTGTTACGGCAACTACGAGCACACTGCAGGCGAAAGACTAAATCATGAGCCACCGATCAATTGGAAGATGTACTGTTCTGTTATCGGCTGCAGCCCTACCGTGCAGCTCCCGCCCTTATGGTACATGCATAATTCTTGCTCCGGCCCTTCGCCTACCTGTTCGTCATGCTTACCCGACGGTGTTCGTTAACGATAGGCCCTGACTTTGCGGCTTATATGACATATATTGTTGTGCAGAATGTCGCTGGAACTTTGTCGTTGTCTTCGTGCAGGTGAGCCTCGTGGTAGTCACGGCACGTCCGACCGCACGTGTCGCCTAGTCGCATGTAGGCCCTCACTGCAAAATTGTTACTCTTGACCAGAATAAATCCTCTTAAATATGCGCGTTGATATGCTGGCATGTCTGGGCCCGTCGGGCCTATGGCAAGCAAGGTAGGGACAGCCCCCAAGACAGCACCTTTCGAACATCGCACGTGAACTTTGTGAACGCCCGTATCGCACCACATCACAAGAACAGGTATACGAAAAGCAAAACATTCACGTGAACAACTAGCCTGCTAGCTTTTGCCAAGCTGTCTTGTCCGCGGCGCTGTGCAGCAGCTGGGGCAGGCTGGGGCGGGGCGTAGTGTGACAGAAGCGACCGGCGTTAGCCCGCGGCAGAGGATGCGAAGAGGCCTGTCGGGTCCGTCTGAAGGAACAGGCACCCAAACCGGACGACAGCAGTTGCACAGGACGTGGACGTTGGCAAATTTGCAAAAGCCTCACGCAGCACGCCTAGTCTGTTTGCCAGGCAGCAGATATACGAGCTGTGAGGACCGTATACCCTTGTGCGTACCCGTCTGCACGTCAGGAGGGGCGCTGGAGCAGGGGAGAACCTCTGCGCTGGAGGGGTGAGCTTCTGTGGGGGTGAGGGTATGTTCTCCCACCCGCGACTCCCCGCATATACTGTACCATACAGGAGACCTAACAGTGTTTTGCTAAAACACCACGTCTTGGTTGGTACCATCGCTCAGCAGACGAAGAAAAAAAAGCAGAGCCTTCGGCGCGGACTTCATGCATAGATGGCTACATGGTATGTCACAATGACAGGCGCTGCATTCTGCCCTTGGCCCACAGGAGCAAAATACGGGACCTCATCACAGGGGACATCCCCTGCCTCAAAACATACGTACGGCGCGCCAACCGCCAGGCAATTGACATGCACCGTGCAGTGCGCATTGAATGGCTGTATGACAAGTATACGGTACAATGAACCAGCATGACGGCTCTACAACCGCCCCATCATTGTATTACCAGCCGGGCAAAAGCCGCACGCCTGTCTAATTGCGTTGCGCCCACCCGGAGGGCACTACCTGACACGTGCCTGGGCAGCACATGCGCATTATGCACGGTGCAATAATGCTCTGATGCACCACCGGCCCCTGGTACCAGCGAGGCTGCAGCCCTGCCCTTTCGATGAGAACGTTTACACACACAGGCGGCAAGACGCGGCCCTGCGCTCAAGTGCTCCGCTAAAGGACTATCAAGCACGCCTCCCTCATATGAGAATGAAGCCAATTATGCAGACTGCATAAGATGTGATGCTACAACTTACGGCACCAAACACCCCTGGACACGTGCACGCCAGCGCTACGGCAGCTGGCTAGGCAGGCAGCGCACATGTCATTATTACCCACGTCATGCAACATGTCATTATTACCCACGTCATGCAACAACCAACACAATCTAAATCAAACTCCTGCTATCATTTTGCGGACTTTTGCGGACAGTATGTCCCCTTAAGAGCTACAGCAACCTTCCGCACCATGCATACGACCGCGCAACTTGGAACTTGCTCTGGAATTCGCGTTTGTACCTCCCATCATCGCATCCGACCGCGTAACGTTCCGGGGCGTTGCCGCTGTGCCGGTGGTTCTGTCACCCAAGCAAGTACGAGCACACGCGGTGCACACGCCGACGTGTACCCATGTACGACCACCCAAGAACAGGTGTCCTGGAAACACTACCTGCGTTTGTGACGCCCACACTGACCTGCGACCGGGCGGCCATGCCACATGAACACACATGCATGTTGCGTGCGACCTGGCCGGGTTCCACAATGGGGCATAAAGCAACCGTTCCAAATAAGAAGTAATGCACCCCTGTAGTGCACCGCTCGCAGCTACAGCAAGGTATGAATTGCAAGGTTTGTAACTCCAGCCCACACTTCCTGGCAACGCTAGCAGCCGCGCCCAACCGGTAAAGCCGGCCTTTGCCGTACGCGCTCCTTCTATCTGCTCTCTCCTGCTGCTGAACATACACAATTCTTACTTATTCAAATGAGAACCGAAACTGCAAAGAAAACCAAACCTTCATGATGATCTACCCTTCAAGGCACAATGAGGCTTACAGCTGCGGCTTGGCACACCAGCAGCAGGTCCACCCACAACCACACCGGCAACACAGAATCAGCAACAGCGGTCACAGCCACCGACCTGCAGCTCACTCGCTTTGCCTCAGCCGCACCTTTGTCTCATAAACCTCATAAACTTCTTTGCCTCTTACTGTATCAGTCTGACTTGTGCTTACATCCCGCACCGCATCCGCTCCGCACCTGCCCCTACCTCAACCCACCTCACACACGCCCCAGCCACATCTGCCACCCGCCCAGCAGGCTGCTGCCACCGGGCGCAAAAGGATGAGCTTCGTTGTGAACTCCTTTCCTTCTGTGCAACACCCCACCAGTCCCAATTCACCTCCGATCTGCGTGCTCCCATCCAATCCGCGACCTGTCCTGTCCTAGTGCCATTCCTCAATACCGCAATCCCACCTGTGCACATAGGCAAAGCTTATCCATCAAACACCTGCATCCGTTAATTCAAACAACACTCCCTACTCCCAACTGACGTCCCGCCCTTTGCAGCGGCCGTCACAAACACACCTCGCTGGAAACCAACCCTCACCTCCCTGTCTCACCCATCCTCTTCACACTGATCCCCCGTAGCCCAAACATCCCCCCAGTCCCAGCCCGCGCCCCCGCCGCCCCTGCCTCCTTCTTCCGCCTCCACGCCGCCACCACATCCCGCCCCGTCGGCTCCTGCAGCAGCGAAACCTCCACCCTGCCGTACAGCCGCAACTGCCGTACGGAAAGCCGCGTGACGGGCCCGCCGTCTTCGCCGGCGCAGATGCGCAGGCGGCGCCACGTGTGCTGCCGTACGCAGGCGGGGTCGATGGACACCACAAAGTCGGTTGCCTTGGCGCTGGTGTCTGATGTGCGCAAGGTGTGCAGCGGGTGCTCGTCGCCCTCCCCGGCGGACACCTGGGTGGTCAGGCCCTGTGCGTGTGGGGTGGGGAGCGGAGGGGTGGGATGGAGCTGATTAGGGTTGGTGGGTACATGATGATCCGAAACGTGCGTTGGTGGCATATCGTGTTGCTGCGGTGCAGTTCTGGAACAGGGCGTTGGGCAGTGCATACATGGACGCAATCGGGCCAGTGAGCTGAGGTGTCATGTGTGTGTAAAGGGGTTGGTCGTCTCCATCCCTGGCGGAGACCTGGGCGGTCAGAGGCCCTGTGCGGATTTTGTGTGTGTGGTGGAGGGGTGTTGCGGGCAGCGCGAAAGGCGGGGTGGAGTGTCAAGTGTGTTTCCGGGCAGGGCGAAGGGGTGGGATGAGGCTAGTGGGACTTGTCAGGCAAAAGGGTTTGCGATGTTAAGACACACCGGCACGTGGCACACGAGGTGATACGGGAAGTTGCGTAGGGGTCTTTTGCGGGCGGGCGTAGGCGCACTGTCGTGGAACGGGGCAGCGTCGCACGGGACAACAGCGGCGACTATCGTGTGCAGCGACGCGGGTGCGTGTACCGATTGCCGTGCACAGCGATGACTTGGTCGTGTGTATGCACTTCGTTGTCGTGCTTGCATGCCGTGCATACCTTCATCTGGAACCAGGATGAGTCGCTGATGCCGTACGGGAACATGTGCGCCTCTGCGATCAAGAGAGAGCAGCAGGGGGGGGGGGCTTAAACTTCACACAAAAATACCACGTTGCTCTAACCCCAACACCGTTAACATGGTTACGGCGTGCCACAAGCAACCCTTCTTCGCGTGTCTGCGCGCCTACGGCGCACAGTGTCTTGCTCCGTGGTCAGCTTCTCGCGCGGCACGCTAGCCCTCGTACGCTTATGCCGTGGCTGAATGTATGTTGCCAAGCTGACGACAAAAGCCGCATGGGTTGTGGCTGAACGTATACTTGGTGACCCACCAATGCTAACATGGACCAGGACGTCTCACAAGCCCGGGCAGACGCGCACCCGCCTTGCTGTGTGTGCGCGATCACGGCGCAGATCGTCTCACATCGTCCTCAGCTTTCTGCACAGCATGCTAACCCACCTATGTTCATGCCGTGGCTGAAGGTGTACTTGGTGATCTCCACCACCCGCATGTTGGGCGGGAACACCTGGACACGTGGGGCAACGCATGGGGGAACAGGTGAGGACACGTGGGGCACAAGCATGGAGGCCGCGAGCTCTCTGCAGGCCGCACAATGCTTTACGCAACAAACGGTTAGGTAGTCTAGGCGAGCGCTGCCATGGTGGTGCGGGTTGTGACGGCCACGCGAACCAGGACAAAGCCGAACCAGAGTATTGTTGCAAGTAGTCACGGCAGCGGACAGCCAAGGGGCCTGTCCACCACAGGCGATAACGCTGCTGCTGTTGCTGCTGCCCGACAGCACTAAGACTCAGCGCTTCCACACCCACAGCGGGCCCGAGCAACTCCTTGCCTCACACCCACGGGCCAACCCCCGCGACTCACCACCTCGACCCACACCGGCCTCGCGGGGTCCCCCTCGGCTGCCACCGTGAACCACGAGCCGGCGTCGTCCAACGTGCGCAGCACACTGGAGGGGTCACCCTCCAAGGTGTCGCCTGGCGGATCAATAACAGGAGCACAGCGGGCAGGTGTGTGTTGAGTTCTTTCATCCTCGTAATCAGCATATTGTTTGCGTTGTCCAGCATGCGCAGCACACTGTAGGGGTCGCCCTCCAAAGTGTCACCTGACGGAACAGCAGGGGCACCGCAGGCGGGTGTGTGTGTTAAGTTGTTTCATTTTCGTCATCAGCATATTGTTTGTGTTGTCCGGCGTGCGCAGCACACTGGCGGGGTCACCCTCCACCGCGTCACCTGACGGATCAATAATACGGGCACCGCAGGCGGGCGTGTGTAACTTTTCCTGATTCATATTTTGCAAGTTTTGCACATTTCTTACAACGTCACGGCTTTCGTACTAGACTGGTACATATCTTACTCCAGAGTCTGCAAGTTTCAAGTTGTAGAATTGCAAAGTTATTGTGTTGTCCAGCACACTGGAAGGGTCGCCCTCCACCGTGTCGCATGACGGATCAACGGGGGGCACAGCAGGCGCGCGTGTCGCTTCACGATTCCCATTATGCTTCCAAATTCAGGTGTTGTCCAGGGTCAGGCGACACGTATGCACTCATTTGCCTGCACCCCGCACCGCGTCCGCTACACCTAACCTGACACTCCCTGTCCCCACTTCCGCGCACCCCCATACAGGGGCACCAGGTCTTCCCTTTCGCGCCCGCAACCCAATGCACCTGACACACCCAGCCACCCACCTCTGACACGCACCCCCACCTAAGGCACGCACCCCCACCTCAGACACGCACCCACCTGACACACTCCCCTGCGTAAGCCACCCACCCACCTGACACACGCACCCCCAGCGAGGGCACCAGCTCCTCCCACACCGCCTCCAGCGGCACCGCCGCGTACTCACTGCCACCCGGCAGCCCGTACTCGATGCTGCAGCAGTAGCTCCGCCGCGGTACGGCAAACAGCGGCCCGCCGACCGCAGCCAGCATCGACCCGAAGCCGCCGGCGGCGGCGGCGCCAGCGGAGGCGGCGCCGCCGCTGCTGGGCGAGGCCAGCGACATGCCCGTCGCCAGGATGGCGCCGCCGCCGACCGCCGCCGTCGACGACAGCAGCGACGCTGTACCGCTGCCGCTGGTGCTGCTCCGACCGCCGCCGGCGCAGGCGGCGGCAGACCCCGACGCCGACGCGTCCGCCGCGGCGGCGGCAGCGGCATCAACCGTCGGAAAGGACGCCACACGCGAGATACCGCCGCCGTGAGGAGCCGCCGGCGCCGGCGCCACCGCCACGGCGCCCGTCGGCGGCGGCAGGCGCTCCGGGTGGTCTATGAGGGTGAGGCGTGCCGCCATGGCCGCCAGGAGCAGGTCGCGGGGCACCTGGGCTGCCTCGTCCGCCGCGAGGGATGCGAGCCGCTCGTTCGACAGGAAAGGCAGGCGGACCTGAGGGTGTGTGAGCGTGTGGATTGAGTAGGGGACCTTTATCGACGCTGTACAGTATAATTGACCTGCCGTTAGGGCCGCGCGGCCCACCTCAACACACACCTGGCCCACCCTGTTACACACCATGCCCGCACCTGCATTTACACGCACAGCTGCCGCACCAGCCCCTCCTCCGGGCTGTGTTGGGTCAACCAACGCCCGTCCCCACCCTAATACACACCCACACGCACCTGCACGTACAGCTGCCGCACCAGCCCCTCCTCCAGGCTGTGTTGGGCCAACCCACGCCTGCCCCCACCCTAATACACGCCCACCTTGACGCACACCCACACTCACCTGCATATACAGCTGCCGCACCAGGCCCTCCTCCAGGCTGTGCCGCCGCACATACCCCGCCACAAAGGCCAGCACCTGCTCCTCATTCTG
>QAXN01000210.1:9403-21634 GCA_004335795.1 Chlamydomonas sp. 3222 | reverse complement strand
GCGCAGCTGCGGTAGGTGTGCAGTAAGTTACGGGCATCGAAAGCTGACCCATGCCACTGGCTTACCGGCATCCTCGTAGGCCCAGCTGGTTGCAATGGAGGCGGAGCTGCGCGACATGATGACCTGGCTGGCCGCCAGCCGAGAACGCGACACCTTGCGCTTCGCGTACCGCCACCCCACGCCCGACGCGGACATGGAGCTGGCCACGCAGGCCCAGGCGTGGCCCAAGCGCATGTACGAGGTGCTGCACCGGTGAGTAGGGATGGCATATGCAGGCTACGTAGGCAAACACCGTCCACCCCTGTAGTGTAGGCTGTCCTCATCTACGAGTGGTTTCCCGCACGTGCCCATTGGTGACGAGCACGTAGCAAGCGCACGTTTAGCCTACACTGCCCCTTGTGCTCACTCATACTGAATCTCTTGGTACGCCTGTTACTACTCTTTTGCTGCTGCTCAGTGCGTGGGCCAAGGTGGAGGACGAGGACCGCTCCTTCCAGACCAAGCTGCGTGCTGCACGCGACGGCCTGGCCGTGGACCTCTCGTACCTCAGCATGGCAGTGCAGGACTTCAAGGAGATCAGCGACTTCAAGGACATGGTGGGTGCAGGGCTCTTTTGCACCTCGAAACGTTTGCTTGAACATCATCTGCTAGTCAGGGCCGTGAAGCGGGGAGGGCCCACGAGCGGGTTGCAGGGCTCGGGCCGATGAGCACTTTGTGCAATTTCCGGTGTGCCGTGACCCGCTGTGCCTTGTCGCCCCTGCAGACGGAGCTGGCGCACCAGGGGCAGTCGCTGCTGGACCGCATCCAGCAGCTCAGCGAGACGGCAGCCAACATCAACGAGGACGAGGGCCTGCTGGAGTGGGAGGTAAGCATACGCTTCGCCTCAGGTCTCAGGAGCAACCCCTTTCCATGCCGCGCAGGCGGTGCGTAAAAGCGGAATCTGTTCCGTGATTAGTTGCTGCTGCTCCTGCATGAAATGATGTACTCCGCATTTTGTTTGGCCACGCAGGTGTCTGAGTGGCCCGCCATCCGCGAGCTGTCTGTGGAGCTGGAGCCCTTCGCGTCGCTGTACATCGTGACCAACGACTTTGCGCTGCGGCGGGAAGACTGGCTGTTCGGATCCATTAAGCACCTGGACGCAGAGCAGGTGGAGAACTGCGTCGGCGAGTGGTTCAAGAAGGTAAGACGCGGCAGCTGACATCTCCGTGAGCAACCCACATGCTCCGTTTACCCTCAATGGTGGTTGCCCATTGACCTGCCTGCAATCACCCGTGTGCTACCCAAGCTGCATGTACGCTGACCTCGTGACACGCATTGCAGATGGTGCGGCTGAGCAAGGCGTTGCCGCGGCCCGAGCTGCGCGCCCTGGCGGAGGACACGCGGGCCAAGCTGGACGAGTTCAAGGAGTACGTGCCCATCATCATGGCCGTGTGCAACCCGGGTGGGTGGAGGGCCAGCAGTAAGGGGTGCGGCCAGCACCCAGACGGTGACAGCTCTGACTGTGCGTCGGCGGCCGTGCAGTTCGGCAGCACTAGCTGTGTGTCTGCCGGCGGCCAACGGTCCAGGCCCTGATCTGCCCCTGCAGGCATGCGCGGGCGGCACTGGGAGCGGCTCTCCTCCGCCATGGGCACGCGCGTCCACCCGGGCTCGGACGGCGAGATTAACCTTCAGAAGCTCCTGTCCGTGGGCATCACGCAGCACGCTGAGCTGCTCCAGGTTGGATGTTCGCCTGACACTCGCACAAGCTCCGGTCTCCAGGCACCAACACACACGATCTTGCGTGCGTAGCCATGGTACAGTGCCGAAACTCTTGCCGTTTGTTACCCACGGTACCACATGCCGTTACTACATCTGTGTAGGGGCCAAGAGCAAAACCCTGCTTGCCCCCCGACCCCACCGCAGGACCTAAGCGACACAGCCTCGCGCGAGATGGCCCTGGAGCGCGGCCTGGACCGCATGCTGGCCGAGTGGGCGGGCGTAAAGTTTGAGGTCGTACCCTGGAAGAACACCGGTGGGTTTCGTATCGGCATACTCGTTCGGTGGGGCTTATCACTACCACTGTCCTGCTGAGCTGCGGCAAGGTGCATGCCAACCCCTGTTTCGCTGCATCGTCGTTGTGCATCACGCTTGAGGGCGTCCGCTTTGATTACAAACATCAGCTCGCCCCGCAGGCGGCCTGATCCTCAAGGGCAGCAGCGTAGAGGAGGTCCAGACGCTGCTGGACGACCACACCATCAAGTCGCAGGCCATGCTGTCCAGCCCCGCCGCCGCGCCCTTCCTGGAGCGCATCGAGTCGTGGGTCAAGAAGCTGGCGGACATGCAGGACATCATCGACGCGTGGATGCTGGCCCAGCAGAAGTGGATGTTCCTGGGGCCGGTGTACGGCAGCGAGGAGATTGCGAAGCAGATGCCCAAGGTACGGTCTTCCTGTTGCCGAGGATACCGGCAGAATGCAATGCGGCATCCAAGGTTGCGTCATCTGCAGCCTCTGCTCTGCCGCGAAGGATGGTGTTAGATGGGATGAACCTGCCATCCGTTCTACCACCTTGCCGCACCTGCAGGAGCGTTTCGAGTTCCAGGCGGCGGACACGCGCTTCCGCGGCGTAATGAAGGCGGCGGAGCGCAACCCGGAGGTCCTCACCTTCACAGACACCCAGGGGCTCCTCGCAGACCTGGAGGTGCGCAGGATATGCTGCCACGGGGATACCGCTGACCGCCGCATGGTCCGCAGTGCCCGAGCCCCGCTACAGTGGCTGCCCCGTTACAGGCCTCCCCCGTTACGAATTGGCGCTCCTACCTCTCTGCCCTTCATATCCCTCCGCAGTGCTGCAACAACTCCTTCAGTCTCGTTGAGCGCTCGCTTGCCGCCTACCTGGAGTCCAAGAAGATGCTGTTCCCGCGCTTCTTCTTCCTGTCCAACGACGAGCTCATCGAGGTGCTGTCGGAGGCCAAGGACCCGCTCAACGTGCAGCCCTTCGCCAAGAAGATCTTCGAGGCCGTCAAGTAAGAGCTCAGCAAGTCATTGGCATGCCGACCCCAGCAGTCACCGTAGCCCGTGCCGGACTCTGCTGTCACCCGTCCGCACCTGGTTGTCTGCAGAGTTCCTTAAACCGTTCGACTTACACCTGCCCGCTGCATGTACATGTGTGCTTGTCATGCAGCGAGTTTGAGTTCAACGGCGCACAGGAGATCGCCGCGCTCATATCCGTTGAGGGCGAGCGCGTGCCCCTGGACCGGCCCGTGGTCACCAACAGCGAGCTGACGCCGGGCGTGGAGTTCTGGCTTGTCAAGACGGAGGAGCAGATGCGGATGAGCCTGGCCACCATCATGCACAAGTCCCTCCAGGTGCGCATCATCACCTCCTACGTAGTGCCGCTCATACAGACTGGCGTGGGGAACGCTTATGCCGGTACACCTGGTGCGGTCATAGTCTGTGGTCGTGTCTGCTGTTTGATTCAACGGTGCTCTGTGCCCCTCCTCGCACAGGCCTACCCCGCCGTGCCCCGGGCGCGCTGGATCATGGAGTGGCCTGGCCAGGTGGTGCTGGCCGTGTCGCAGACGCACTGGACCAAGGGCGTGGTGGACGCGCTCAGCAGCGGGGGGCTGTTCGGGCTGGAGCAGTTTGCAGAGCAGTGCGGGCGGGAGCTGATGGAGGAGGTCATGCTGGTGCGCGGGCAGCTGCGGGCGCTGGAGCGGGCCACCATTGGCGCGCTGGTGGTGCTGGACGTACACGCCAGAGACGTAGTGGACGAGATGGTGGCGGAGAAGGTGGGGCGGGGGAAAGGGGGGCTGTGTGGGGCATACGTATGAAGCGAGGCTACCTACACTGAAAATGGCACATGGCTGGTGCTTTGGTTATGCTGAGTCATGTCGTTTCTTCAGACCAGGGCACTGCGCGATGCCGAGAGGCCTTGTTTGCTACACTGCGTGCAGGTTGGTAGCGTGGACGACTTCAGCTGGCAGAGCCGCCTGCGGTACTACTGGGAGGACAACACCATGCGGGTGCGCATGCTCAACGCGGAGTGCACCTACGGCTACGAGTACCTGGGCAACAGCAGCCGGCTGGTCATCACGCCGCTCACGGACCGCTGCTACCGCACGCTGCTTGGGGCGCACCACCTCAACCTGGGAGGGGCGCCAGCCGGGCCTGCGGGTAGGGTTGTACATGTGTTCATCCGTACACATCTGATGAGCAAGGTTGTATCCACGGAAATGCCTGGCTGCTTCCGGCGTTCGAATTACTGTGTACCGGTAACCGGCCTATGCAATACGTGGAACCATGTTTGCATTCTTGGTTCACAATCCGGCGTATATGTGCAGGGACGGGCAAGACCGAGACCACGAAGGACCTGGCGAAGGCTGTCGCTATCCAGTGCGTCGTCTTCAACTGCTCCGACGGCCTTGACTACCTGGTGAGTTCAGGGNGGGCACTCGGCTGATGGTCAGCCACTGCCGCCATACGCGCACCGGCCTGGCCTTGACCGGCGTTAAGTACTTGCGCTATACCGTACCCTATCTCCGTTTTCCGCTGCCCGTCAGGCCATGGGGCGCTTCTTCAAGGGCCTGGCCGCCAGTGGCGCGTGGGCGTGCTTCGACGAGTTCAACCGCATTGAGCTGGAGGTGCTATCCGTGGTGGCGCAGCAGGTGGGCGTGTATTATGTTGATGTGCGCCTGCAGTTTGGCGGCACTCGGGTATTGATGGCCAGAGTGCGACGTGAACAGGCATGGCCCCCGGCTGAGCAGCGACGGTGTGCCGCAGGTGCTCACCATCCAACGCGCCAAGGCTGCGGGCAAGAAGCGCTTCCTGTTCGAGGGGTGCGACATGGCGCTGGTGCCCACCTGCAACGTATTCATCACCATGAACCCAGGCTACGCTGGGCGCTCCGAGCTGCCGGACAACCTGAAGGTGTGGTTTAGCAGCCAAAGGCCACGTCCTCTTGCGTCATGACACGGGCTTTGGTGGATGCGTGGTAGCATGCGTTCATCCGTTTCGTGTCACCCCGCTCGCTGTTACGCGCAGGCCCTGTTCCGCGACGTGGCCATGATGGTGCCCGACTACGCACTCATCTCGGAGATCATCCTCTACAGCTACGGCTACCTGGAGGCGCGGTCCATGGCGCAGAAGCTGGTGCAGACCTACCGCCTGTGCTCGGAGCAGCTGTCCAGACAGGCGAGCGAGGCATGCATGGCTTTGTAGCTTGCACTGAAACAAGCTGATGCCGTATGCTGCTCGCCCTGTTCAGGTGTCTACATTTCCTGCTGTCGCACATGTGCATTAGCGGGCCTATCATGGCCCCATCTGCACGCCCTCGTTCCTACTGCAGGACCACTACGACTACGGCATGCGCGCCGTGATGGCCGTCCTCCGCGCCGCCGGCAACCTCAAGCGCCGCTACTCGGGCGCGTCCGCGGCGGACGCCGACGTGTACAGCGAGCCGGTGCTCATGCTGCGCGCCATCACGGACGTCAATCTGCCCAAGTTCCTAGACGAGGACGTGCCGCTGTTCAAGGGCATCCTGTCCGACCTCTTCCCAGGTCAGTACTGATCGCACCGTGCAAAACCTGTGCCCTTATTGCTTACTGAGGGGCCGTACACGTTTACACAAATCAGGAGTGATGGGAGACCCCTAGGACTCACCCTGTGGCCCTGTACGGACGGGGCTGGGGCTCTGAAAGGAATGGAGATTTATTTGCATTCGCAGAAATGTACTCTTGCCGGCGTGAATAATTGGCCAGCATTGTGCCCCCCTGCTGCTTCCCGGTGCACAGACGTGGTGCTCCCCACCATCGACTACGGCGACCTTACAGCCGCTCTGTCGTCCAACGCAGTGGCCATGAACCTGCAGCCGCTGCCGTCATTCCTGGAGAAGGCCATTCAGCTGTACGAGATGATTGTGGTGCGCCACGGCCTCAGCGTGCATGACTGGAGCTTCAGGCGCAGGGGAACGTTCAGGCGGATAGCAGGCAGACTGCATTGGCGTTGTCATCCTGGACAGGTGATCGTACCAGCGTGCCTCGGCTTCAGCTATTGACGCAGGCTCTTGCACCATTCCGGTACGCACGTAGGCAAGGGCGAGCACAAGGTCAAGACCTTCACCATCAACCCCAAGGCTGTCACCATGGGCCAACTGTACGGCCAGGATGACCCACTGTCCAAGGAGTGGACCGACGGGGTGCTCGCGGTTGGATTCAGGTCAGTGCGCCTCTACAGCCGTATCTCGGTTGCTGGTGCTACAGCCGGCCATGCCATTGTGCCGCTGATGCCATTGACCTTGTGTGCGTACCTGCCTGTACCTACCCGCAGGACCGCGGCACGCGACACATCGTCCGACCGCAAGTGGGTCATCCTGGACGGCCCCGTGGACGCCATTTGGATCGAGAACATGAACACGGTGCTGGACGACAACAAGAAGCTGTGCCTCAACAGCGGCGAGATCATCGCCATGCAGGTGCACATCGCGCGTTAGTCCCGTCCCGCATGCAGCATGCAGAATAAGTACTGCAGTTGATTGATGAGGTTCTTCTGTGCTGACGCGTAAACCAAGACGTGCACGTGCTGCCTGACCCACGAGCTCGGATACGACTGACACAGACTCTTGCCTTGTACCTTCCTATGCTTCCGCTGCAGGGCCTAATGAACATGATCTTTGAGGTGCAGGACCTGGCAGTGGCCTCCCCCGCCACCGTGTCCCGCTGCGGCATGGTGTACATGCAGCCCTCGCTGCTGGGCTGGCGGCCCGTAGTGGCGTCGTGGATGAATACCCTGCCAGAGGTGGTGCCGCAGGAGATCAGGTGGGTCTGCAGTGACGCAGCCTGGGGCTTTCCACAGCCACTGCAAGCGGTAGCTGGCCGACCAGACGACCCCCGCCGCTGTATACCCGGACTGGTGTCCTCGTACTATGCGTTACCTATAACACTGCCCTCACCTCCGACATGTCCCTCAGGACCCACCTCGACGCTCTGCTGGAGTGGCTCTTGCCGCCCTGCCTGCGGCTGGTCACCAAGGACTGCGTGCAGCCGGTCGCCCTGCAGGACATCAACCTGGTGGTGTCGCTCACGCGGCTGCTGCAGGCGCTGATCGTGCCGTACCTGCAGCCGCCCCCACCACCTCCCACCCGGCTCGGCGTGCCGCCTCCGCCCCCACCTGTGGTGGACATGGCGGCCAAGGCCATCGGCGTCGAGTGCCTGTTCCTCTTCGCCCTGGTGTGGAGCGTGGGCTCGACGGTTGACGGCGCGGGACGGGAGGCATTCAGCAGCCACCTGCGCAACTTCCTGTCGGGCGACTACGGGGCGTACAGTTCGCACGTCACCAGCAACGCGTGCCCCCTGAAGCGGCCGTTACCGGCCAAGGGAAGCGTGTACGACTGGATGTACGACACGGCCTCAGACTCTTGGAAGGGTGAGCATTCATGTTGTCGTTCGTGGTCCCACGCCCAACCGCCTGCAGTTGTGAAGGCGGACACAGAGAGTGTGGAACACGTTCCCGGCTGCGCCTTAACAACACTACTTGCGTGCTGCGCGCTGCGTAGGCTGGATGGACATCAGCAAGTCCCAATCCATCTCCCCGGACGCTGACTACTCGACCATCATCGTGACCACGGCGGACGTGGTGCGCTACAGCTTCCTGTTGGAGGTGCAGGTCAACAGCTACGTGCCGGTACTGCTGGTAAGGCACAACAGCCTAAAGGATCTGGCCCTATGAAAGTGGGAGCAGGGCGTTCATCCATAGCTGCTCTCGCGTTCGTGCCTGAAGAAGGATGCTAACGTGGCTGCATGGCTTTCTTGGTGTCCAGGTTGGGCCTACGGGGACGGGCAAGTCGGTCTACATGAAGTCGTTCCTGAGCGAGCGCCTTGACCGCGCCAAGTGGACCCACATGGTGTTCAATTTCTCGGCCCAGACATCGGCCAACATGACCCAGGTGGGCACTTCGGTTGTCGCATCAGCCCTGCATCCACCTGCCTTCTGCCTTATCAGGTACACGGTCTGCAGCCACGCACATGTGAAATGAGTCCATAGGCATGGGCACACGGAGCCTTTTACCCGAACATTTTGCCCGAACATTTCACCTCTTTCAGGACATTATCGATGGCAAGCTGGACAAACGCCGCAAGGGCGTGTACGGCCCACCCGTGGGCAAGCGCTGCGCAATCTTCGTGGACGACCTTAACATGCCGCAGCTCGACCGCTACGGCGCGCAGCCGCCCATCGAGCTGCTGCGGCAGGTTATGGACCACGGCGGGTGGTACGACAGGCATGACAACAGGTGCGCACGGCCCCGGACGTGTGACGGAGGAGCAGGGCAAACCCTGCTGCGACCTGGGCTGCGGTGCTACTTCGCCGTACGACTATGGTGTTTGCCGTTAAACCAAGCATGGCGTGTTCCCATTTGATACCTCGTCTTGCAGCTTCCGCAAGCTGGTGGATATCCAATTCCTGGCCGCCATGGGACCCCCCGGCGGCGGCCGCAACCCCGTCACCAACCGCTACCTACGCCACTTTCACGCCCTGTACGTCACCGAGTTCGACAGCGCCTCACTGACGCACATCTTCGGGGCCCTAACGGACTGGTGGTTCTCCAGGTGCAAGTAAGTACCGGTGTCGCAGGGTTGCATGGTAGCGGAACGCGTACGGTGAGTGCTACACCGCATACGGCATACGCGCTGCTGAAGGCGCGTGCACCCACGCTGTTTGGTGCATCAGAAGCTGCAAGATCATCAACCATGATTCAAATGCTGCCTTCTGTGCAAACCTTCCGCTTTGGTGATGCAGGTACAGCCAGGGCGCTGTGGCCCTGCGCGACAAGCTTGTGACGGCCAGCCTGTCGCTGCACGCCGCCGTCAGCGCGCACCTGCTGCCCACACCCGCCAAGACCCACTACCTGTTCAACCTCCGCGACCTGTCCAAGCTCTTTCAGGTACCTGCTGTTGGCCGTTCTCATTGACCGACTGCGCCTGTAATCGGGAATCGTGCTGTTGTGTTGATGCCCTTTGGTGATGCCGTGGCGAGGTCGTGGATGGAAGCATTATGGCATCGAGCTCCTCCCGCCCCTGCTGCATGGTGCAGGGGATGTCCTTCGTGGGCGAGGCGCTGGACAACGACACCGCCAGGCTGCAGCGCTTGTGGTGCCACGAGGCGCTGCGCGTGTACCACGACCGCCTGGTGGACGACGGCGACAGAGAGTGGTTCGCCGGGCAGCTCCGGACCGAAGTGGAAATGCACTTCGGGACCAAGTTCAACCAGGTTTGGCAGTGTTCTCTTCTTTTCCTTTAAAAAACTAGGACGTACCTGCCTGCTACGAATTTCACCTCTTGAGCTGGATTCTCATCTGCCGGCTTGGTATTGACCTTCTGGTTCGCTGTGCATGCCTTGCCCACAGCTCATGGGCCACCTTGCTGAGGGAGGAGCCGGGGTGGGGGCGGCGCAGCTGCGCAAGCTCCTGTTCGCGGACTTCCTGGTGCCGGGGGCCGAGCCCAGGCAGTACATGGAGGTGCCCAGCTTCGAGCGGCTGACGGCCGTGGTGGGCGAGTACCTCGCGGATCTGAACGCAGGTGCGCTTGTGGCCGATGCGACGCCTTGACAAGCGATACTCCCCGCGCAGCCTGACGAATGCCCTGCCATACTGTGCTATCGCAGGTAGCAAGAAGCCCCTGAGCTTGGTGTTGTTCCAGTTCTGCCTGGAGCACGTGTGCCGCGTGGCCCGCATCATCCGCCAGCCGGGCGGCCACGCGCTGCTGGTGGGCGTGGGGGGCAGCGGGCGGCAGAGCGTCACGCAGCTCGCCGCCTTCATCGAGGACTTCCAGGTAGTACTCACCACCCGTGTCTTGTTCGTGCAAGCATGTTTGGGTACACCGTCGCGTCGCTCACTTGCTCAAGCCGCTCAGCGCTTGAGCGCTCACCTATGACTTGCGTCTGTTTGTGCAGCTGTTCTCCATCGAGATCAGCAGCACGTACGGCATGGCGGACTGGCACGACGACCTGAAGGCCGCCATCCGCGCTGCGGGCGAGAAGTACAAGAACGCCGTCTTCATGTTCAGTGACAGCCAAATACTGGACGAGACCATGGTGAGGGCGTAGGTGACCCCGTACAGTTTTCATTCCATGCAGTTGTGCATGGGTTTGCTACGCTCAGCTGGTTATATATGTAGTCAGCTGCAGTCACTAGACCTGGCACGCACAAGTATTAGCAGTCCCTACCGCACACCTGTCTCAAGGCACGCTTTTCCAATGTTTCAGGTCGAGGAGCTCAGTAGCCTGCTCAACACGGGCGAGGTGCCCAACCTGTTTGACACCGGGGAGATTATCGCCATGGGGGAGACCATCCGCCCGCGCGCGCGGCAGGCCCGCATGGACGGCAGCAGGGCCGACCTGTACAACTTCCTGGTGCAGCAGGTCAGTGTGGGGACAGGTGTAAGGGCTCCACAAGCAAACAATTGTTCAAAAAACAATTGTTTACAAAGCCACTCATGCCTTTCCGGCCTTCTGATTTGTGCGCGTGTTGCAGGTTCGGCATCACCTCCGCGTCGTGATGTGCTTCAGCCCCGTGGGCGACGCGTTCCGCGACCGCCTGCGGCGCTTCCCCTCCCTCATCACCTGCACCACCATCGACTGGTTCACGGTGTGGCCCAACGACGCGCTGGCCTCGGTGGCGCAGCAGGCCCTTGCGGAGCTGGACGTGGATCAGTGGCTCAGGAACCAACTGGCAACGCAGTGCGTGTACTTCCACCTCACCGCAAGGGAGTTGACAGACAGGTGGGGTCCTGGCGTTGACAGGCAGACGGATGGCAGAACTAGCAGTACAGCGTAGGAAAAGAGGAATTAGGCGTATCCGTGCCTGACTCCTTGTTGCACTGCCTTCATTATGCAGGTACCGCACGGAGGCGAAACGTCACTACTACGTGACGCCCACCAGCTACCTGCAGCTCCTCGACTGCTTCAAGACGCTGCTCCGGAGGCAGCAGCAGGGCGTGACGGCGCAGCGGCGCCGGTACGAGATCGGGTTGGAGAAGCTGGCGGGAACGGAGGAGCAGGTGCGGCATCCTGCAGAGGCAGCGAACAGCGCGTGCAACAGCTCACGCCTGGCGCCGTACCTGCCTGGAAATCTTGCAAATCAGCCCCGTGCTTGCTGGCGGGCGGCACGTCATACGTTTTGCCTTGCGCTGCGTGTGCACGGCAGGTGACGGTCATGCGGGCCGAGCTGGAGCAGAAGCAGCCCGTGCTGATCGCCAGCGGCAAGGAGACGGCCGAGCTGATTGCGCTGGTGGAGGCCCAGACGGCCGAGGCGGACAAGGTCAAGACCCTCGTGCAGGTGCGCCCCGTGTGTACTGCACTGTATAGGGCGCCTTAGCTCCAGACGTCTGAGCAGGTACTTCGCTGTGGGTACTGCTCCTCCTGACAGGACATTCAATGCGTGCACCTGTAGGCGGAGGAGGCCAAGGCCAAGGAGGAGGCCGACAAGGTCGGGACCATCAAGCACGAGTGCGAGAGCGACCTCGCCAAGGCCATGCCCGCCTACAACGCAGCCATTAAGGTACTGGTTCGCCCTAGGCATGCTCACATGAGCTCCACTGCTGCTCCTACGCTTGAGCACGCGTTTAACACGTTGCCTCCACACACGAGGTTGCTGGCACTCACAACCTGTTACAACCTGGGCGTATAACGAACCAAATCCCCATCCTCGCTGCACGTAGGCCCTGAACACGCTGACCAAGAACGACATCAGCGAGGTCAAGGGCATGAAGGCGCCGCCCATGCCAGTGCGGATGGTGATGCAGGCGGTGTGCATGCTCAAGGGCCTGCAGCCCACCAAGGTCAAGGACAAGGACACGGGGAAGTTCGTCATGGATTGGTGGGAGACGTCCAAGCGCATGCTGTCGGACATGGGCTTCCTTGAGAGCCTCACCACGTACGACAAGGTGGGTCTGCCGTGAGAGGAATCCGCCTACAAAAGTTGTGTGGCTGTTGTTGTACAAGGCCGTACAAAGGCTGCGGCGCACTGGCAACGCAATGGCCGACTATGCAGGTTGCACCGTGCTCAGCTTTCCCCTGGTTCTCTGGTGCCGATGCAGGACAACATCCCTCCCGAGGTCATCTCGGCCTTGCAGCCGCTGCTGTCCGACCCTAACTTCCAGCCGGCCAAAATCAAGAAGGTGTCCCAGGCGGCGTTCGGGCTGTGCAGCTGGGTCCGGGCCATGGACACCTACGACAGGGTGGCCAAGGTGGTGGCGCCCAAG